>JAFBJR010000194.1:1848564-1904858 GCA_016785285.1 Brachirus orientalis
ATAGCACATGCATTCTTTTAACACACTTCTTGCACTGTTCATTTTTTGGAATCCTGCCGGCAAACTTAAGGAAGCTGAGACATGTCAGACAACACTTAATGTCAGAGAGAATTACAGTTGCATGACGACTCCCTGGCTATATGTCACTGTTGAAGGTGACAGGGCCTTTAAGCCTTTTCCTTATTAAAAAAAAAAAAAGAAAGATCAGGAAGTTTCAACACAACGGTTTAAATTACCAGAAAAGTGTTTGTGTGTTCACAAAGGAAGTCAGACCATCAGTAGAGGAGCAGGATGGTGGTGAGAACTGAAATAAGTATGCACTCTCTCACACATACGTACGCAGGATTACCAAAGAAGTCAGCTCTCCTGACAGAAAGGAAATGATCAGGAAGTCAGTCATACATCGATTCAAAACAGAACAGAAACACCTGCGGTGTATTTTTTACCCTGAAAACAGTGAGAGCCAGTCTGAAGAAAACTGGTGTATATGAGCAATGCAACAGTGTTTGTTCTCTGAGACACATGTGGTCTACACAGAGTCTGTATCATTTAACACAGTCTCTATGTCATTCTTAAATGCATGGTTGAGTATACTGACACCGAAATATGACAAACTTGAAGTGCAGCTCATTTTACTGTATGACTGGACACAAAACCAGCTCCATCACTGCACCCAGACCCTCGGGGGGTTCAAAAGCTGTTGATTACTTGCTATAATATTACAAAGAGCTCCCTGACAGAGGGGTTTTATAGTTCATGCTTGTTTTAAATCCCATTAGAGAAAGCACTCAGACGACGCAGACCTCCACCAAGGCTGCTCAGTGTCTGACTGTCAAAGAACTGAGAAGCATAATTTCAATTAACCTACATTTCTCTCTCAGAACATTTAAACAAAATGTTAACTAATTCAATTAATGTAAAAAAAGTAAATAAATAACTACCTCTCTGCAGTATGACACAGATATTTACCTCTGCCAAGGGTGCTACATTTTTGTCTGTGTTTGGACTGTCTGCCTGTCCGTTAGCAAAATAACTAAACAAAAGTTAGTGACGAATTTTGATGAAACTCTCAGGAAAGGTGTGTACTGGGAAAGGAGCAGATGATTAGATTTTGGTGCTGATCATGCAGCACTACATTCATTACATGCATGTCCTGCCATCTTGCTGCAATTTCAATTCCTTCAAAATTGCAATTTTTTTTTAGCACTAGTACATCTAGGTTTAGCCTTGTTTACTACTAATATCCATCAACTATAACACAGATAATCACTTTACAGCTTTAGAGAAATGCTATTTCAGAGATAAAAATCTGAAACATTTTTAAACGCCACGGCATAGATAAGATTTGTGCATTGTGTGCTGCTAAAAATAACCAGGAGACAAACTTCTGGTTTCTGTAATAGTACATTTGTTTCACAATCATCATCCTCTTTCTGTGGGGCCTTCAGCAGTAACATGCTGAGGCAGTGACTCATTCAAACACAAATACAGAGAGACACAGAGCGAGAGAAACAGAGAAACAGTGACTTCCTGTTTCTAAAGTTAGCCTGCACCATAACATCCTCTTGGTTCATTTCAGCAAGCAGAGGCTTCTATTTTGGTTGAATGGCTTCAGTGGTTGGTTTCTGCAGCTTGAGAGAGTAACAGATGTCCATTATTTATATCCACAGTCTGCCTCTAAAACGTACTTTGTTTACTGTTGGTGAACTCCACAGTGGTATTGCAAAAATTGAAGTCAGGTTAAATGTCGACTCCATCCCACTTTTTCATGCCCAATACCTGCACAGATGTCACAACCTCAAACAACTTTTGATATTGTAAGAGTCATTTTACATTTTTTTTTAAACTACTAAACCATTAACAAAGCATTTTGATCTTCGCCAAGGAGGTTATGTTTTCACCAGTGTTGGTTTGTCTGTCAGTCTGTTTGTTTGTTTGTCTGTCTGTCAGCAAAATAACTCTGCGAGTGCTTCTAGCTCCTGATGCATTTACTACCCAGCTTCTATAACCAGCCATTCCAAAAAAACACAAAGCCCCAAATATGAGAAGCTGAAAAAATGCTGGTGCCTTCATCTTTTGAAAACTCTGAATAGACAAAAATGAATGTGACTCAACAATCAGCTTTGAAACAAAAGCTCTATTAAAAACTTCAGTGGTTGTTCTAATGGAAAAAAAAAAAAAAAGCTTGTTCTTATTTTTCATCATTGTCATTTTTGTGATCAATACTCACAAACAACTTTTTCTTTATTATTATTAGTGTGGACGCAGATCATGTAAGTAAAAATGCTTGTTTTTGAAAGAATACACAGTCGTATAGAGTTTTTACAGTCTGTAAATAGTGAAGCATAAGGCTTTTCAGATTCTATCAGACGTTATGTTTTTCTTTTCCTGATGCGATTCTGACCAGCATCGTATCTGCTCATGCCCCGTTAACAGCCCGATATCCAAAAATGAACTACTATTAATATTGTTTCCGTTAAAATATCAAGCAAACACACTTGAGCTACGGGTAAATCCATTATATTTACAAATTCATACACTACCACGAAAACCATACTGGCCACCAATAGCACCAACCAACTATTTCTCTGATTTTCTGCGTCCCTCCCCCGTCCTTACGATTATAGGAATCCACAGCTGTTGGGGACATTCTGTCCCTCTGCTTCCGAGCAGCTGGAGTATCAATCTCTGTGAATGTCTGTGTGTGTGTGTGTGTCCATCCAAAACACGCCAAGATATTAATAGCGTGCAGTTGTTTCTTTTCAGTGTACATAACAGGTCTTTGTGTTTGCATAACTAGGACCTGCTTGGGCGACAGTTGAGCGTACACTTGTATCACAACATCAGCGCTTGCGTGTGTCGGTGTCAGTGTATTAATAGCAACCACTTGCTTCTTTACAAGAATCACTGTGGATCTTTGTAATAATTCAAGTGTTTGTGACTCAGGCATTTTATTTTTAGTCCCACCTGTCAGAAAACACTTGTGTTATTGTGTGTAACCAAGTGCACATTTGTGCAAGGACATGTGCATGGGTTTGTGCACTGACACATTATTAGTATCATATCACGTTTACAGGAGTGTGGCATCTGTGTGCTTGTAAGTGTATTAATAGCTTTTCCAATTTCCAAAATGTGTATGTGTATAGGTGTGTGTGACTGTCAATAATTTCAAATTTACACTAAATGTTGTGTTTGCTAATATTTGAAAATATTGCTTTCTTTCATCGCTGGCATACACATCAATAGCGATGCACACAGGCTGTGTTCAGATTATCAGCTACATTATTTAAATGTATGTGCTGTACCAATTCAATGTGTGCCTGTTTCACTTTGTTGGGCTTTTACTGATATCTCTTGCTTATTTCTTATGCAAACAATGTCAAAGTCGGCACTGCACACTCATTACAGATCAGATTTGATGGTTCATATCCATAACTGCAAATGTCTTCCATCTGAGTGACTGTCCCCTCAAATGGCACACAAGAGAAAATGTCATATTTGTGCAGGTGATAGGTAAAATAAGATCTACCTTAATTAATCCCTCGCTCATGTCCACATACGAGATCTGATCCAGGATCACATACTCAGGTGTCACAAATTTGGTTCTGAAAATCCAAATGGGCGATCCCACTTCTGTGTCCACAAAGCCCTGAAAAAAAAAATCTACCACATCAAAGGAAAAATCTGGTTAAATCCATCAAGTTTTTGCCATCTTCAACAGGCAGTAGAGCTCGACAAAACAACACCGGCCCTCCCTCTGGAGCCTACAAGTTATTCCAGGTGTGCATGAGACCTGTTTTTATTGGCCAGATTCACAACAAACAACCTGCCTTGACCTGTCCCGAGCTGCAGAAAGAATCGCTGTCTTTTCTCAGTAAATCAACTGTGGTGTAATAATAGCGAAAAAGAGATGATTACAGTAAGTTGCATGGTCAGGCAAGCCAACAGTTCGAACCAGAGGTCAACAAATATAGGGTTTTCTTTGGCCAGTGCCAAGTTTCTGAAATCAGTGCAGTTACTGGTTATTTGATGTCCTTTTTTCCCCTGATATGGTTCACCCTCCCTGTGTGAAAAAAATAAAACTGTTTGATTTTGTCAAATGTTACACTAAAAACCTAATTAACACATCATGAATACTAATGGTCAGTCAGCGTCTCCAATCTGCATTTTGTGTCTGCACTGTAGTATACTCTTGCATACTTGTATACTCTATTTTGGATAAAAATAATGTTTTATAAGCCGGCATTTATTATATTTTTGAAAACAAATATTTTAGATTAGATTAGATTCAACTTTATTGTCATTACCAGGTCAAGTACAAGGCAACTAAATGCATTTAAATATATAGACTCAGAACAAATATTTAAATATTTAAAATAATATTAATTTAAAAAAAAATCAATCACAAAAATCATTTACCAAAAAAATTGTAGGAATTTCTGCTTTGAAAACAATTTGATTATCAAGACAGTTGTCAGATATTTTCCAAAAGCTGTAAAAATAAAAATGAGGCCGATCAAGTACAGCATATCTGAGATTTGGCATTCGTGCAGCCTTGTAGTTCAGCTGCGTAATCCACACTACCCAGCTCATTGTCCATTTCTGTCAAGGCTTATGAAGCAGCAACTCATTATATCACATACATTCATACACTTGACAGACAGACAGCAGGAACTATGTTGTGTAGTCTTCCCTCTTTCTCTCATCGTCATAAGTACTGTTTTGTACTGTCCCTGCCAATCTTCAACCAGAAGGTCAGAGGTCGCACAGTTATAAGACTTCTCTTGATCTCATGTCCCTGAGGCGTCACGGCAAAAAGGTGAGGGGTCGCCAGCTCACTCTGGAGTTGTGCGTACATGAGAGTGTCACAAACTTAAATGCTCTTTTAGCGTGTTTCTCCAGGCTTGATTTCTCACAGCCAGAACAGACTGACAATTGTTCAATTTTTCATTATTTCTCCTTTGGGTTGCAAAGGTCATCTTTATTGGATGAGGATAGCAACAGAAAAATTTGGCGCAGGGTTCTGTCATAAGGTTGGCATGAGAATCCAACTATGTGTAGCTTGAGAACAAAATAAGGTTGACCCTAGTGTGTGAAAGCCTCGGGGATTCTACAGTTGCCATGGTAATCAATGTCCAAATCACAATTTAAAGCTCCAGCGCTTAACATTTAGTGATTATTGTTGTTGATATTATTATTCTGCCTCTGCATATGTGCATGTAAATGCTTAAATTTATATTTGAGGTTCATGCTTTTAATGATATGAGGAGTCAAGACATACAAGACTGATCCAAAAGAAAGAAAAAGACAAGAGGAAAAACATCCAGAATGCAACAACTTCGTCAAATAATAAATATTGTCTACACAGGTCTGCTTCATACTGGGTTTTCTCATTGCTGGATGTTGTCTACATCAGAGACTACTGATGTAAGTCCCAGAGATTCCAGTGGTTTCATCCACTTCTGTAAAAACAACATTTTCCTTTCCAGCAATACAATTCCCCATTTTTTCTTGATTTTTTTCAGACACCGAAGATTTCCATGAAAATGTAGAAGAAGTGACTGCTTGTAGTGACTGGTTTAAAAAAAGAAAAAAAGAAAAAAAAAGCAGCCAAAACAAATTGAATCAAACTATTGACCTGATGACCATAATCAAATCCAGTCGTGGGACCGGTGAAATTCACAGCACCACAGAAAGTACATTTGTAGTAGAAATACACATCCTCATTCAGACATACCACACAGAGATGATCACATACATATATGCAAACGATGGAATGAGCTATCTGAAAGTAGCGCTGGCCGATTTCAAAACAAATGTCTATTCATCATCTGAGCTCGTCAAACTTTCACCTCTGCGCTGTGATCCTGCTCCTGACAGTTATCAGGTTTTACCTGAGGAAACGTGACTTAACAGCCTGCAGGCTAAAGAGATTTGCCTGAGAGAACAGGTTCTCATGCCCACTTCTTACTTTAGCTCACATATGTCTCTGCACTATTCTGTATATATCACTGTCTGTTATTACACAGTGGGTGAGAGGGTTATGTACACAGAAGGTCCTCTTTGTTTCAAACACAGCCTGCAGTCAGCAAGAATAAGGTTACAGTCTTGTGTTTTACTGCTCCTTGTCCTCTCCCTTTTGACTTTGCTGATTTTCCTAATAATCTCCATATTTTTGCCTCACCAAAAACACATGCACTTACATGATGCACAAGCAGATAGGTGCATTTTTTTTTTGAGGAGCAGAGTGTATCATAGTCAGCTGAGTTGATCTTAAATCAGGAACAGGAAATGTGATCTGGAGCTCCGGTCTGTCCAGAACACTGTCCCTATTGTCAGTGCGGTGCTGTGGCTCACAGTGGGAAAGCACTGGGGACTTTTAAAGGTTATCAGTCTTGGGAAAGGATTGATATTCATGTTCACAAATAGTGTACCCTGCTGCGAGCCAAAATGGATACTTGACGATGGCCTTATTTTTAAGTATGAGTATGTGTTTTTACTGGAAATGTACTGTATGTGTGTAGATGAATCATGCAGAAGTTGTGGAAGGTCCCTTACTGCTCATCTCACTCATCCATAGAGTTTGCAGTGTGAAAATATAACAACTTCATGAATGTTTTATGTTAAGGACATTACGAATGTGTGTCCCAGCCAGATCTGAAAAGATAAGCTGTTTGATTATCAGTAATTAGAGATTATGTTATATTAGGGCTCAGTGTTAGTTTCCTCCCATTGACAGTTGTCATTTCGATGGCCAGGGCCCACTCTGTGGAAGTAACAAATGCAACTGTGCCCATCAGTGCACCCATGGGCATGTTGTTAGCTTATTTTGTGCCAGTGACCAACAAAAACCTGGTCTAGAGTCTATGGTACAGTATGTTCATGATTATTGAAGTGGCACATTAGATGCACCTACATCGGGGGTGTTAACACTGCATGTACACTCTGCTCGCTCCTCATTATATAGTTAAATACAGATTGAATGTTGGTGCAATTCCTCACCCTTTGCAGTCAAACGGAGTTGTGTATAGGACAGAGGATCAATAGACAATAGTGACAGAGGGTTCATGTATGTATCCCTCAGTAAAGGGTTGTTGCTTCTACCACAGATGATCTGCTCGTGCACCTTTACCCACAGAATCCTTCACTTCTCCACTTTTTACACAGGGAAAGGGAATGACAAACAAAACACGTTTATGAATAACTAAGACACTAAATGCAACCCCTTTGCACCTTGTGCATCACTTTGTGCCTAGATTACATGCTGTGTCACAAGCAGCAGTAGAGTTGGACACGCCCTAATGCACTTGTGCTGCTAAAGATCGTTTAAATAGGTCCCTTACTCATTTTTTTTATTAATCTTTTCTTAGCTCCAGATCCACAAGTGTGAGAAGTGCTGCTATTCCTTTGCATTCTACAAACAAACTGAGTGATACTCTGTGATATACACACAAATGCCTGGATGCACAGTCATTCCTCTGCACAGATGTACACGGTTACCCATCCAAAGTAATTCTGATTGTGTGCTGATTTGAAATGATAATGGGAAAGAAGGAGGGAAAGAGTGTAGGTGGTGTCGGTTCCATCGGCGCGGCCAACATGAAACTAAAGTAACTGTATACCTACAACATCAATGAGGCGATGACCTCATCCTGTCCGGAGAGGGAACCTGGACACTTGAGAACTTTATTCCACACATGGCTGATTCTGCATGTGTGTGTGTGTGCACGTGTGTGTTTTTATTTTCGACGGACTGGGTGGGATCTAACAGTTTTTACAGCTTCTGTCATAATACAGCGCACACACACACACACACAGTCAAACACAGCTGCCCACACCACGGCCCGTCAAACAACCGAGCATTTGTTGCCCAGTAAGTGAATGAGTCAAACTTTTCAATGACGTTATGGGCAAAAATACACACACAGTAGGAAATTCTACACTTACACAGAGCACAATGAGGCCCTAACACTATAATTGTACAACAATTTATCACCTTTGAAAAGACCTGTTGTCTGTCAGATTAGGATTATTAGCAGGAGATCTACTGTTACACCGTCCAGTAGGAACTTATTCAGTCAGCATCATCTGATATGACCCTGTTACACACTGTGATTTTGGACATTATTATACCGATTATTTTCCTGTTCTGCTTTTCTTTTAATAGGACAGTCAGTCATTTTTTTTTTTTAAAGGTGGAATTGCAATTTCAAACGATGCGATTTCAGCATTTTAATATTTGATTGTTCTATGGTAATTATAAAGAATATCAGAGCTGCATATAGTCCAAAAAAATATTTACTATTATTTGGACAACGATTGTGATATCATTCATAAAATGTACTTGTAACAGTGATTTTGACAAAAAAAACACTACATACTTTTATCACCTACAGAGCAAATTTTTAGGGGCCAGTAAATTCACCATAAAATGTCACCATAATGCTGTTTTTGTCAAGCATTTTATTGAGATTAATTTTACAGCAGTAATAAATTCATGCTGGAAACAACCAATAGTTTTAGGATCTCGTGCAAACATAGTCGTTGGTATCTTACTGAAACAGTGATATATTAATTTATACATCAGTGTTTCATAAAAAAAAAAAAATCTTAATTTTAATGGGATCTCATGTGCTAATCCTTCAAATTAGTAAATATTTCTGATGCTGTCATTTGGTAATGTAGGGAATATTAAACTGAAGCTTTATTAAAAAAAAAAAATGTATTGCCAGTGAAAACCTCAACCAGGTGGGCTTTTCCACCTGCTGAGTTTTTGGACACGAGACAGAGGAAGGACAACATGGACTCAGCTGAAACTTAGCACAAACAGAAAGCAAACTTTTCCCGTTTTCTTCTTCGCAGCTGACATTAATTGCTGCAGCTAGAAAGACTGGAATAAAACCTCCGCGTTTCTGTTTCACAGAAGCTACAACTTTCTACCTCTTTCACCAGCTACGTCACGGAGCACGTACACACACACACACACACACACACACAAAAAAAAACAACATAGCCTACCTTTACTGAGGTGACGCTCAAACAAACCCCAACAACCGTGTGAACTGACAGTCCGCTTTAAAGCAACAAGTCCAAGAAAACAAGTGTGTCCTCGTCACGTTACTTTTGTATCCGAACGTCGGCGCGCGCCGCCGCCGCCGCCGCCGTTGGAAGCGAAGCTGGAAACGTTTGAGTGAAGATGAGAAGAAGGAAAGAGTGAACCATCACTGTCTGAGAGCTGAGTGTGTGTGTGTGTGTGTGTTACGGTGGTGAAACTGCTGATAAGACCTGCAGAGTCTCACTTTCATCCGTGTGTGTGTGTGTGTGTGTGTGTGTGTGTGTGTGTGCGCGCGCTGGTGTGAGGGCTCCATCTGCTGAACTCAGCTGAGTAAAGTTAATATGTGTGTGTGTGTGTTCTTGTACTTGTTGCAAAGCGAGGACCAAAGATCGTATAAACACCTACAAAGTGAGGACATTTTGACAAAGTGAGGACATTTTGGCTGGTCCTCACTTTTTTTCACCCCTTAAAAGTGCTTTTTCAGGGATAAGACCTGGTTTTAGGGTTTAGGGTTAGGGTTAAAACTTGGTTTTAGGGTTAGGGTTAGGGTAAAGGTTAGGGTTAGGCACCTGGTTGTGATGGTTAAGGGTAGGGTAAGGGCCTAGGGAATGCATTGGGGTCCTCACTCTGATAGAAGCGCAAACGTGTGTGTGTGTCTTCCAGGAATTACTCATATTGTTGGGACCTAAATCTACAATATTTACATTTACATTAAGGGGACTTATCTTCCTTATGGGGACAAAAAAGCAAGTCCTCATAAAGTGAATGATTACATTTTAAATGCTGTATGGTCAGGATGAGGTTAGGCTCTATGTGTGTGTGTACTTGTATTTCTTACCTCTTATCTGGTGTAAACAGTGACCTTGTCAGGACCAGTAGACCTCATGGAGACCAAAACCTGGTCCTAATGGGATAGAACCTCATTTCAAAGGAACCGGTTACGTTTCTGGCTACGATTTGAGGTGTGCTGTGGATAAGGTGAGAGCTCGGCAGGAACTGGTTATAGTCAAGGTTGTGAATGGAGGTCAGTACGAGTCTGGGTAAACCTGTGTGGCTGCAACTGATGATGATCTTAATCGTTATTTTCTCAATTAATCAAGTACTTGTTTGGTCCATAAAATGTCAGAAAATGTTGATCATTGTTTTTCAGACCTGGAAATGATGATGATGCTCTCGATTGTCTTGTTTTGTCCATAAACCAGGAATAATTCAGTTTTAATTATTTATTTGTTATATGGAACAAAGAATCCATAAAATATTAACATTTCAGAAGCTGGAAAAAAAGAGAGAAACTTGTTTTAATGACAATAACAAATGTTGCAACCTTAAGGACCAAATCTGGAGGAAACTAACTACAGATACATTTAAACCCAAGACATTTATTTCACATGATTCACATCTGACCCTGTTCTATTATGAGTCAACAGATTTGTTGTTGCTGCTGTTCAGATAATTTACGTGCCTAAAAGTTGCAGATTCCTCTGATTGAGGAAAAACACTGCATCTTTTCCCTGGTGACTTTGCAGATTTTAAATCCATCCCTCAGTCACAAGGTTGACTGCTGCCTGGATAATTTGAGATATTTAAAAGCAAATTGAATTTCACAGCAGGCCATTTTGACCAAAACCATGAAGCCAAAGCTTCTTCTAGTCACAGATGTTGCTCCCAGAGTTACATTCCACTAAAATTCACTCACTTACAAACAAAAATCTAAAAAAGATTTCATTTAACAATCTCAGTTTGTCATTTTTATTCTATAACCCATTTAAGGGCAACACAAAATCTGTTTTGTTTCTTGACAAGAAAGCCAGGAAAGTTCTAAGCAACAGTATTGTGAACCAGCTCTTAACTAAACAAAATGACATTTAAATATTAAGCGGATTACACTACAGTACAAACTATGTACAAAAATGGATGATTACCTCCAAGTAATAATTAAAAATCATTCTAAAAAAACATGTTAAAACATGCAGTAAAAACTGTATGACAATGATTTAAAGGTACAGTGTGCAAAATGTAGCAACGTGTACAGTATTAGTCAAGTTGCATATTGCAGCTGTATATTTCTCACCTCACCATTCAATATCAAGTGTATGTGGAGAATGTTGCCTTCGTATAATTCATATGATCAGGTGATGGTACTTTTTTAAGGAGCCAGTGACATATTTTATCTTCCGTTTCTGCCAAATGAAAACAATTTGACCTACATTTTACACAACGGACACTTTAACAATCCAATATACAATCAAAAATTCAAGTCTGAAATGGAGATGCTGTCAAAACAAGCTAAAATATATAGTTTATTTCTTGATGTTGCCATAAGCTTGTAGGTAAAACACAGAGTTCACCACAGAGAATTCAGATGTCCTTTTGTATTTTTTGTCTATTGAAAATGAGCCAAAATGAATGAATATCAACCTGTCATCCAATTATTTATATTAAACAAGTAATTTCATAATGCCAGATGCTTATTTTTAATGAAATGCATGTGATACTGTAACAATAGCTGTGTTTTTTTATTTGTTTAGTTTGGATAATGTTCGTGTTTCTGTAAAGACATCATCAGATGCAGCGCTTCTTCCCTATCTACCCCCCCCTCAGATGATTTTTCCCTCGTCTCTGCCGTCATATAAGTGCAACATGTGATGTAGGACTGACCGGATTATCGTCAGTGCAGGTTAAAGATGGATCACGTTTTTCCTGCTCCCTTTAGTGTCAGTAGTGGATGATGACAGGGATGAGCCAAATCACAATTTGTGCAAAATGCAGTGACTAATTTACAGCCATATCTGTAACACCTGGTATCATTTTGATTAGGTAAACAAATTATTTCCTACGTCGTTTTAATGTTTGTATATTTCATATACACAAAAATCTTAAGTAAAAGTTTGGGAAAATTCAGCAAATTGACTGGTTGTTAATTATAATAAATATTGGCATTGTAAGTAGCATATTAAAACAGCGCTAACTGAATAAACAATGCAAATTTGTTTAGGGACTGACTAAACTTTTAAAGTTCCTCTGCAAAATTGTACTGCCAGTCATACAGTACTGTACATGTGGAAACATTAGTATGATTTTATATCTTTAACAAGCTTTAAAAATGTAATTTCTTTGTAAACTGTTTAGACCCTGAGTCAGACAATAAACCAAACTGAACTATGGAAAGAGGGACAGTGACTTAAAACACCTTCACCTTTCCATACAGAGCAGGCATCGGTTAAAGTCGCTGTGGAAAAGTCTTCACCAGACGCTCATGGGGATTTGATTTTATAGGAGAGGATTTTTACAAAACTGAAGGCCAGAGCTGAGAGGAATTGAAAAGACACATATGGCACACAAGGGTAGGACTCCAAGGTGGAGTTTTGTGGCCAGTAGGGCTCACTTCTCTTCCAGTTACAGGAAGCCAGTAGGAATGAGAAGAATGCAGTCAGGCAATACGTTGATGGAGGGAGCAGCAGTTGCGTGGCAGATTGCCAAAAAGAATAAAAGGAGAGAGTAAAATACAGATAGGAAGAGTGAAACGGTGGTGAGCGTGGAAAAGGGTGGGGGTGTGGATAATTGAGATGCACAAAGAGACCAACACTGGCATGTCTGCAGGGAGCAATAGACATGCTCAAACAATTAGCATGGGGTGTAATTATTCTCTCTGGCACTGACAGTTTGAAGTGGATAATGTGTGTGAGAGAGATATAAGAGGAGCCACTGACGCTAATGCCACAGCATTATTGTGACTCATCCCAGCTATGATGTTATCAAAACAGATGTTCTCGTCAGAGGTGGAGGCCGGAGACCCACAAACTAGACTGTTTTTTTACTACACAGGGTGACAAACACAAACACAAATGCATGTAGAGACATGCACCCACTCAGTTGTGTACACAGATACATGTATCTACAGTGGAGACACAACGCACTAGTGCATTTCTCTTAACGAATTTGCTTCAGTCACTCTTCTTTATTCAGCTGAAGATTAAAAATGTGTCTTTTTTGGTTTTTTTTTACAGCATACATTATAAACTTCATCGCTTTTATATGGGAACCCTCTTTTTAAAAGATGATTATTTATTGTGAAAATCAAGACAAGAGCAAAATTGTGCATAATATATAATACTCGTCTGTTTCTGTCACACAGCATGATTTTAATGGGTACAAAAATGTTTGATATACTTAATTTTATGCATGTCTTAAAATAACAAGTCTGGGATCTAAAATCTGGGGAAAAAAAAAAACATTCCCCAAAACTGTGCTGTGATCCATCTATGAGTCCCAACCCAGTCTCTGAGAAAGACTAGAAAACTAGGTTTTTCTACAGTAAAAAAGGGAGCCTCCTCAGAATTAATGGCACATGACAAGAGAGCCAAAAATTCACTCAATGATATTTTCTTGTCAAAAATGTATCGCATATGAAAAAGGGAAAAAGCTAAACTAGCACTGGACTACACATGACACTGCCTTCATTATGAATTAACAACTGTGCTAGTTCCATAATTATTTTTCCAGCATAATATTTTAACCCACTAAATCACATTTGCAGGCAAGTAAGCGACTTCTTATATACTTTCTCTGCAAATGTTTTGGCCATTTTTGAGCAATAAAAGTTGTAAATGTGTTTATAAAGGAATTTGAAATGCATATTTGTTTATGTTTTTGTTAGTCACTGTGTTGTAAAAAAATCTAACTTTTCTTCTACGAGGAAAATAATACAATAATCATCATTTTTATGTTGCTGCAACTGCAAATTCTGTACTTGATTATGTATTGGCACACTGAGTAGTATCTAAATTTAATATTCAAATGTTCAATATTCAAAATAATATGCAAAAAATATATGAACGTTCAAAATGAAGTTCATGGCTATTATTTATAGAATTTCAGTGGGTGTTACACTAAGAAAAGATAAAACCTGTTGCCTTCGAAGTAAAATTCAGGTTCAATTTTATATGTAAACAAGTAGTTTTTCAACTCTTTTGAACTCTACAATCAAGCATGTGTTCAAGTAGGCCCCACGTACTGGAGCTGTACCTGTAGCAGCTCTGTGGTCACTTTGAAAAGGAGAAGTCGCTGGAGACAATGTGCAGCAGTGGTTTGCCTCAAAAGCCTTTCCATTCCCAAGAGCAAAGCAAAGTCAGCTGACGTAGGTGGAGAGATAACGCTTAGCGCTCTCACTCGCCTGTAGTTTCTCTGGAAACTGACTGTGATGCTGGAAATCATCAACTCACGACGCCTTCACGCTCGTGTGCACACGGGTGGAAAAAAAAACTTCAGACCATCTCACACACAGTGTTTTGACTAGTTTGTGATGAGTCTTTAAAAACTTGTGAATAAGGCTGAGGCAGAATGTTGTTTGCCTGTAAGAATCAAACATCCAGCTGTAAACATAATCTTAGGACATTTCTTTACGTGTCATAAAGTGAGGATGCACTTTATAATCACATCTATCTGGGATATAGTAGATGTTAAATGTTTTTTCTTTCTTCCTTCATTCCTTCCTTCCTACCTACCTAACTTTCTTCCTTGTTTCCTCCTTTCTACCTACCTCCCTGCCTACCTACCTACTACCTACCTTTCTTCCTTACTACCTACCTACTTCTCTCCCTCCCTAATTACCAACATACCTTCCTTCCTTCCTTCCTACCTATCTAACATCCTTGCTTGTTTTTTCCTTCCTGCCTACCTACCTCCCTTTCTTACTACCTAGCTTCCTTTGTTATTCCTTCCTTCCTACCCACCTACCTTCGTTCCTTACTACCAACCAACCTAACCTTCTTCCTTCCTACCTACCTAGCTTCCTTTGTTATTCCTTCCTTCCTACCCACCTACCTACTTACCTTCCTATCTACCTGCCTTCCTTACTCGTTACCTCTTTCCTTCTATCTATCTATCTATCTATCTATCTATCTATCTATCTATCTATCTATCTATCTATCTATCTATCTATCTATCTATCTATCTATCTATCTATCTATCTGTCTGTCTGTCTGTCTGTCTGTCTGTCTGTCTGTCTGTCTGTCTGTCTGTCTGAAAAAATCCCTCTGACTGTATTTCTCTGTACAATTACACTTTGTTGTGGCATCATTTCCTTCAGCAGATCAGGTTGCTGCAGTAAAAATAACTTTCCACAAGGGGGTGGTGCTCAGACAAATGACTGGATCTATTGTTTGTTATCCACACACAAACCGCAGCTTCTAAAGGTGTAAGAGACGTCCCATGAAGCACTCGTCCTGAGCTCCTCTCTCCTCCTCGGTGCCTCTACAGAACTCATTTGGCCTCAGCTGGCAGCTCATGCTGTCATGAAGGACTGTCTTCAGACCAGACGTAATGAGAGGTGATCTCTTTTGGATCGCTCTACAGCCAAGTTACCGCATTGTCCCTCAGCGACTTGGAAAATGTCATGGATGAGTGCGAATCCAAGAGTCAGTTTGGTAATTGAAAACAAAAGATACATTTACATTTTGATTGGACTGACAAAACCCAAGAGAAGGCAGGACAACTGTTGCTGATTTGGACTGAAAGACACACGACTTTATTTTCCCCTCGCTGCACTGACACCGACTCGGCTTGATTTAGACGTCCTGACACTGTGACTCCCAGTAGAGACGAAGCTTGAGTCAGTGACCCTGAGAGAGAGGGAAAGTTATGTCCCCTGAGGGCCACTTCCAGCTGACTGTGGCCTCTTAACCTCCTGCTCCTCGACCTTTACAAACCAAACAAACCCATAGTCTGATGATTTATCACAGTGACAGCAACACAGATGCTCAGGTTTAAGCAGGTCTTTATACAGTGTGGCTCCTCAGAATTCCCACTTTGCACCAAAAATATATTACTTCTCCCAGTAACTTCATCACCTTTCTCCCATTTCTTCAGCTGACATCTTTAATTTTAAACTAAACCAAATAAAGTTAGACCATAGAACATTTGCACTTGCGTTGAAAGTTTCTGCTCCCATAATCTTACTTTTAAAGCCACAATCTGAAATTTTGGTGATTTTTGTTGTTGTTATTGTTATGATTCTTCCTCTGTTTAAATTAAAACAAGTTTATTTTCCAAGTAAGAAAAAGGGGGTTAATTGGCTGCATGGATTATAACATACATCCTTTGTTGTTGATGTTATTATTCTGCCTCTGTTTGGACTTATGCGTAATGAACAGAAACAATCTCACTTTATTCACAAACAATACTGTCATGCAATACTATCAGACCTAAATGTGGGAGCGTGTGCGTATACAGCATTAGTGCAGGGGTGGGTGGGGACTAGAAGTGTTTATCACAGTCAAACTGCTGAAACAAACCGCTTTTCCTGGTGTTTCTTTATGTTTTCAGTCATACTATGAGCTGCTTACAGCTGCCTCACTTTACTAGCGCAGTGTTGCTGTTGACACAGTCTGTTTTAACGTAAAAAAAAATCACATCCTGCGTGCAGCATGGGAATGTTGCCGAGATCTACACACAACTATACTGAGAAACGCGGAGAGAGAGTGTTGTCTGTGTTCTATTCAACCATTTGGCAATAGTTGAATTTAACAGATATTTATATTCAAAAGTTACACATTGTGGTTTTTAACTGAATATTTTTACAAATTTAGTTAAATGGATGGACTGGAAAACATGTGTCATCTATAAATTTGATTATGGAGTAATGTGGGGTTTATGCTGAACCAGTGAATTCCTGGAATTTATAAAACCATCATACATAAATATGGACAACGTTCAGCATCTGTCTGAGGGTTTGCATTTTTTTTTGAGGTGGGGGGGTTAGTAGAGTTTTTAATCACTGCTGAACTTTATTATTTTCAGAGGGGGACACAGCACAGTTAAAGTGTGATTTATTGTCCCCAAATCCACGTAGACACGTCTCTAAAAATGGAGCAGCACGGGTGTGTAAAAATAGAGCAAAAGTTTAGCATTTTTGGGCAAGAGAGCAAAGAAAAGCTGAGGCCAGCATTTTTATCTGATGCAGCATGATTTATGTACGGAGCACAAAATAGGGATGGATGAGCAAAAAAGGCTAAACCTGCTATACAGGTGACTCTATAAACTGTTGATCTGCTTTATAATAATGTGGTTTTAGAGCCTGTGGCGGTAGCGATGCAAAGATAGAGATTTTTAAAAACCATAATGTGACATTTCAAGCATTTTTAACACTTTCCAGATTTTGTTGCTCCTTACATAGAGTCTCTCCTTAAAGGTGGATGTTTTTAAGACTAAGCAGAGACGCTTTTGTTACAGTTATTAACGTCTGACTGTGAAAATTAAATCTCTGTCTCTCTTCTGCTTGTCTCATGCAACACTGCAGTGAAGGACTGTTGTGCACTCTGAAACTTTCACAGACAGAGCCGCTGTCCAGAGGTGACTGGGTCTGTTTCCAATTTTCTCCCCTTCCCCGTCCTGAGAAACATTTCAAGACCAAACAAATAAAACAAAATATTAATCTTTTTTTCTACTGTTGCTGACCACTGTCAACATTCTTGCACGTTTACGGTATATCCTCAAGTTCGAATCCAGAAAACAAATCCAAGCTTCTCACAGCTGAAGCCAACTGAAGCTGACCATATCTGACCATAATAACAGCACACACGGAAGACTCATGACTGACCCAAAACCAACAACTGGACCAAGAATCTGTAAAATGGGCAGAAACATCTACAGCAACAACCATCTACTCAGGCGACAATACCAAAACCAAAGACTGACCTAGAAACACAGATACATATATATATTAAATGCAAACATGCAGAGTGTCCTACCGGTGCTGGGTGCTGACATGCAGTTGGAGGTTCCACAGCAGCTCAGTCAGAGGCAGTGATCGGAGACAGAGAAGATAGATCCTGCTCTGACAGAGGAGCGGTGCTGCAGCGCTGGAGCCCGGCTCTGCTCTGACACACACTCACTCCAAACACAGGAGGAGAGTCAAGAGTCAAATGCTAGACACAACGGGCTCCCTCTCACTTTTCTTTCTCGCACTTCCTCTCATGTGAGCTCAGCTCTCTCTCTCTCTCAATCTGTTTTTTCAGAGAAAACAGTTGCCCTATCACCCCACTGTAACTTTTTTGTCAGTGCTGCACCACATCAGGGAAGGAGGTGTGTGTGTGTATTTATTACCTCTTTTGGACTTTTTCAAGCATAAACTCTGAACTTGTCAGGACCAGGAGTCCTTATAAAGAACCCCATCTCTGAGGAACTGGTTAACAATTTAAATTGTTAAGGGCTACAATTTAAATTGTGGTTAGGGTCAGAGATAACACTGCATTTGTGCAGTCAAAATGAATGAAATTCAAGGCATTGTCCTGAGAAGAATAGTTGCACAAACCTGCATGTGTGTGTGTGTGTGTTTAGGGAGGCAGTGCAGACTGTGTAGCTGCCTGTTTGACAATAGCAGGAAGTGTCGCTTTATAGGATGTACACGGAATCAGAATAATCAAGTTGCATAAAGTGATGCCAGTGACAAAAAACTGTTGGTGGGGAATTAAACTCAGAAGTGTCACTGGAGACAACAAAATATGCATAAAAAAATGTTGTCTGTATTTCATTTTGTCATTTATTTGCCATCAGAGCGGCATTTAAAGTGTGACAGTCAGAAATGCGCGTTTGTCTGAATCAACTTTTATGAGTTTGAATAATAATAATAGAAAAAAAAGGAGACGAATGGGTTGTGCACTGTTTTTTAATTTAGTTAGCTACACTATTTAGTTTATACCATGTTGATTAAGCGATTTGTTTAATGTTAGACAATGTTAGACATGGAGAAAAAAAGCAACAACTTAAGACAGGTCCAAAAAGGTTGAAGTCTGATTAAAAACAAAAAGAGGCACTAAAGAAAAACACTCAAAAAGTAATATTTTCAGCAGTTTGCTGACAGTTTTCTCTGCTGCTCCTGTGCTGCTGCTACTGTACTCGCACAAACGCTCCCTCAGCCACCTCTGGTAGTTTTGCTTGACAGAGGCTGATTTCAAATCAAGGTAGAAATAATGTCATGTTGTGTCTGTTCTTGTGAACTTGTGTAGTAATCAGATGTTCTGCTTCAGAAAGATGCAGATATGAAGCGTAGCTGACTGAATTTTAACCCCTCCTTTATTTCTCAAGTGATACAAAGGCAGTTTTTTTTTTGTTCATGACACTCGTCACAGACAGATAATACAGTATGTGGCACTAAACTGTTTTTCCTTTGTTTTTCCACAATGACCCAGGACATTTTAACGCTGCAATAACATTTCATCCACGGGTGATGACCAAATATCACTGCTTTAGAAAAATGTTTAATTATAGTCCTGGCTTCAGTATAAGTTTGAAAAACAAATCAAGCAGCCACAGCTGGTTATAAAAAGTTATAAATATCCATGCACACACATATAAATGCAGGTACAGTAAGTTTGCTAGGTGTAAATGTCCCCGGAAGTGCGAGCGGAAAAGATGAGTTACTGCATGTGGTTTACGGTGCCACAAAGATTCATTCATATAAACTACAACATCAGTGAGCCCAAAATGGAATTTACTGCTTATTGAGTACATGTTTGTGCATAAATGTTCAATAATGGCATGAAAAATGTGTATTTAAAATATTAATTCCTGACATTTGCACTGTTCTGTGTGCCATTGGACTCCTACAGTGTAGCTTAAACAAAATGATAGCAAACTGTAATCGTCTGCCATGAAGGATGCTGTTATTTTAAAAGTGATGACTTTTTTTTTTTTAAAGATTATCATGATTAAATTTGCAAATTATGCTTTGACTGTTGCATCTTTTAAAAAAAATTGGAATTAAACTGATTCAAAACCTTGTTTTGTTGAACTAACTGGTTAGAAATCCCAACATTTCCAGTCACTGAACTTTCATGCAAATATTCAATCAACCGATGGCACGGTAGCAATTCATGTTCACCTAAAAAGTCAGAATTGGACGGGAACATGGAGGCTGATCCTGCTCATACTTTCTGTAACAGTCCAAACATCAGTAAACTGGGAAAACACTGGTGAAACTACATCAAGTATTTTGGGATATAAAATCCGGTGATGTGCCTTGGCAACATTCAGGAGTGTGAAAGGAGAAAAGATTTTTATTTGACTAAATTTGAACACACAGCCAGCAAGAAAGCCATTACCAGGAAATGGCTCAATGTAGTCCCTCCAAATAAGCATCAGTGGCTTGAAATTGTCAAGGAAATGGAAAAATTGACTTACATCTTGAGAGTTAAAGCCAGTGAACTTGAAAGTATCTGGGAATATTTATATGTCACTGACAAAATAAATGGCTGAACAAAATGCAACAACAGTAAGAATGTTCAACTATTGCCAGACAACTGTAAATTCTTGTTTTTTTTTACTTTATTTTTTTATGCTCCTTATTTATGTACATTTGTGTATTGTATTTTTATATTCCTGTAAAAATTCAATAAAAACTTCAGTGATAAAAATGGGGTAAAATGTGATTTTAATCACTTTGTGGCATTGATGTTGGTTCCAGATGGGCTGCCTGGAGTTTTTCTTAAATTACTGCTCTCCTGGGATTTTCACACAACTCTCTCTAGAGTTTTCCTCCAAATGGTTTGGGGAAAAAATTAAAAACATCCCATGAGCGACAGTTCTGTGGATGGAAAAGCCGTGTTGCAGTGATAGGTCAGAGGAGCATGGTCAGACTGGCTGGAGCTGAAAGGAAGACTGAGGAAAGACAGTGATAACTCAGATAACCATGCTTTACAACTGCGGTGAGCAGGAAAACATCTCTGAATGCACAGTGTGCCGGAAAATGAGGAGGACAGGCTACAACAGCACAAGACCACGACGGGTTCCACTCCTGTCAGCCAAGAACACAAATCTGAGGCTGCAGTGGATAAGAAGTCAGCGAGAGCAGACAGTTGAACACTGGAAAAACCTAGATGGTTTGTGTTATACAGATGTAGGGCAGACTAAATCCACATAAGATGGGTATAATCTCATGATTTAAAAAGTGAAGCCCATGAAGTAGAATGGAAATAGCAGGTGGTCACCAGGGGGCGACTCCACTGTGTTGCAAAAATAAAATAAAATAAAATAAAATAAAATTTGAATACAGACAATTTGCTTCTAATTCTCAAATGATTTCTTTTTTCTGAGCTCACAATAGACCCAAATTGCTAGTTTCAGGTCTTGTGCAATAGAACCTGATGTCTACTTTGTCATTGATTTTCCCATTTAGAGTAAAATAGACGATTTTTAAAATAGGACTGTTTTGCAACAGAGGACTGCCCATTTTTTAACTCTGTCTATGGAAACCAACTATACCTTATATCAACAGGCTGCGCGTGATGGTGTTACTGGTGTGGCAGATTTATTTCTTTGCACTTTTTCAGCCTCAAATATCAAAAATCACAATTTTCTTACGGCCACCTCCAGCCTCATAATGACCCATGTCATGAAGCCAAGTTGGTCTAATTCAATGACCTCCCATTCTTCAGGTCACTGTGGTTCAGAAGGGACGGCAGGGAATGAATCAGAGTTTCCCAAACATTCAATATGGTGACCCAAGCAGTCGTGACCCAAATCACAATATCAACAGTGACAAGAGCAAATGCGTTAGAGATACTATGTCTGTTATTTCAGATATCATTTTGAATGAGTCACTAGAGAGGTTTGGTAAATGAATTACATCTTTATTTTTTCTATGTTGACTGAACACAACACCACTGACAGCCATAACTATTCTGCATCAGCAGCTACACACCAACACACATGGGTCCTGTCGGAGGTGAAATCACCTCAGCTTATTTAGGGAGTGTCAGCTTCATGATTGTGTCCTTCTGTAGAAGCTAAAAAGGGCCGACAGCCTCAGCTGCTGTGTGGTCTCTCTCTCCCGCCACCACTGCTCGACCAGCTATGGATTAACTTTCTGCTTCAAATGTAACCTCATCCTCTGGGAAAACACGGTGACCTGGGGAAACTCGTGTTTAGGGGTCGTGACACTTTTTCCTCATGGCCAGTGAGGGAGACTGTGAGGCCCGGCGTGAGCTGGTGTCAGTTTCTCCTCCGACAAACTTTATGGAAAAAAAGGAGATTGTGATGCAACAACACATCTTGTTCATACACAAGACAGTCAGAGGTAGATGTTGCAAGAATGACTTGCGGCTTCAGTACATGAATTTAAAGTATCTATGAATCTATGAAGATTTTTCCCTTTTGGACAGAAGTTTACAATCCTGAGATGTAAAACAAAATGATATAAAAGTAGTTTTTTTTTCCCCAGCAGCAATTGCACAATATAATAAGTAATGTTGCGCACCGTCTATTTTACTTTTTTACTGTTTTAATTCTTGCTTTATTGATTTTTTGTTGTAGTGATTTCTGTAGTGGTTTCTGTTATTAATTAAGCATTTTTGAATAGTGGAGCACTGAAATCTCACCCATTTTAATCATAATGGTTTTATTTCACATGGCACTACATTTGTCATATCGGTCTATAAGATGTTTGTCACTATCTTGAAACTTCAAAATAAATCTACACCGTAAAATACAGCTGTATTTTGACTAGACATACATTTACAGTAAATTACTGGTTACTGGTTGTATTACTTTCACAGCATATGTCTGTGTATATATATTTACTGTAAATTAGTAACGACAATGAAGTGACAGCTATTTATTGTAACTTAACTCTAGTTATGCCTGTGTATTACTGTGATCTAGCAGTATTGGGGTAATTTCTTGTTTATAAAGTGTATAAATGAATCTGATTT
Organism: Brachirus orientalis; assembly: GCA_016785285.1. Classification (NCBI taxonomy): domain Eukaryota; kingdom Metazoa; phylum Chordata; class Actinopteri; order Pleuronectiformes; family Soleidae; genus Brachirus; species Brachirus orientalis. The sequence continues at coordinate 1,871,326 of JAFBJR010000194.1, forward strand.
TCTATAGTATTTTCACAATAAAGCACAAGAAATGTAACACCACAGTTAAAGCCTGTGAAATCTTGGAAATATTTTTCAGTGTACCGACGGGTGCGAATGAAGTGACTCAACTTGACTTGAATGATGGATGAATGTTTTGCCTTGTAGGGAAAAACAAAATCATTTCACATATTTAAAGAGTTGCTTTAGCTGGGTCGTCAACATTTTTGATCAAACCTCAAGTGATTTCCCAGAATTTCCACTTAGCTGCTGTAACGGTACGAGAGGTTTTCATATACTTTAAAGAAACAACCACTTTTCAAGCCCATTGAACCCAAATTCCTCCCAGTCTGTCATCATCAATGGGAGCTGGACCTCGTGAGGCTGCGACTGAGTTGATACAAACTGCTAAAATGTTCTTTTTGGAGCACAGAGAGGAAAAGGAGACAAAAAAGACGTCAAAGCTGATAAGGAGCAGGTTAGGAGTCCTTGAAGAATACAATGGGATTTTGCATCATCTGGAATCACAGAGTGCACAATGGCTGTTACTAAAGCCTCAGATCACTGTGGGAGGAGCCGTCGTTATCTGCCAGAGCAGTTGAGGCAGATCACAGGGAGAGGAAAATGCTGGAAACATCTTATCAGCATGTGAATGCCCATCTTTTTCCCCATTATCTGTGTCAACTTTTCAAATTTTGTGGCACTAACCCTTTCCTGAGTGATCAGTGTTTTGCTCGGTTTGTTTCTCCATCTGATTTTCCAGCACAAATTCTTCAATTCATAATTATGTGACTGATTCTCATTAGTGGTGTTTTGGGGGTCCAATATCAAAAGTAAACCTTGTTGACCATACTATACTGCGGGCCTTTCTGCCGAGCCATTTCTATTCAGTCAACAAATGTTTGTTTTTATTATCTAGGGAAACAGAGATGATTCCTCAACTTGTTTCATTGCTTTTTCATTTCAGTGGCGTAGCTGTTCTTCCGCCCTGATGGACGCCCTGATGGACGACGCGTCACACGGTGTCACCACAGACACCAAATCAAAACACAAACATTGATTTATGTTGAAACGAGGAAAAACAAACACAGTATTGAAACAGCACCGATGCCGGTGGAGTCAAAATCCTGACATAACTTATGTAGGTCGTGATGACTTCTTCATATTTCACCCAAGAACGCAGATTGTTTAGTTCTCTCTCTCTGTCTCTCTCTGTCTGTCTCTCTCTCTCTCTCACAGGAAGGGGGAGTTTCCTGAAAGGTCACGGTTGTTCCAGCCAGACCAAACACCAGCTAATTGCTTTGTTGTTTGTCGGGTCGGTGCCTGTTTTTGTGTTGTACTTTTCCTTTGTTTAGAATTCCCAAGTATATTACCTTAACCTGTTGCCAAAAGGTGGGAGAGGAGGGAGGACGGTGGGGGGGGGGGGCTCTGAAGGCAGTGGTCGCAGGGCGGATACTGTGATTAGACTGTGAAGGGGCCCCTCCGCTCTCAGGCTAAAAATAGTAGGAATAGGAAGGTTCTTATGGGACCGGGGAGGAACAGAGGGGACAGGACCAGCAGGGACCACAGTAATTGGCGAGAGACAAACAGCTGGGGGAGTGTGTGTGTGATTCTTGCAGCTGTACTCTGTCTTTCAGGCTATAGATCCCTCTCAAAATTGTTACATTGCTTCTCTCTCTCTCACACACACACACACACAAACACAGTAGGAGAGAGTAATGGGTCCTTGACAGCCAGAGGCCCAAAGAATGAAAGAATGTGCAACATGAGGCAAAGGAACAGCTGTATAGAAGAGGGGAGAAAAACAGGAGGGTTGATTCACAAAAGAAGAACGAGTTACAGCCACAGAGGAGACGATAAAAAGGGAGGGGGAATATATATATATATAAAAAAAACAAATGTCCTGAGAGTAAGAATATGTGGAAAGGGTGGACTTTTCTGGAAGAGGAATCAAAAAATTTATTGGTTTATGTCAAATGTTGGTCTAACCCCAGAGCGTCCAGGCCGGGACCAGGAGACCAGCAGATGTTTTGCACAGCTGTTGCAGAAATGATCCACCGTTGGGTGGATGTGCCTCCGATTAAGTGGCTTGTCTGTAATGAATCAGGCTTGGGAACGTGAATGACCAACACAAGGATGACAAACTGCTGATCCCATTTGTGTGTGTGTGTGTGTGTGTGTATGTTAGCAGTAGGCTGTGAGGACACACACTCTTGTACAGCATTTTTACTGATGAAACATATGGATATAATACATCAATTAACCTTTACCTAAGTTTAGCCATTATAACTAAATGCTTAACCCTAACCCTTAATCTAAGGCTAAGTAAACCCTTACCCTAAAACCAGGTCTTTAACCCTTAAAAAGCCCTTCAAATTTGTAAGAACCAGCCAAAAATATCCTCACAAGGAAAGGTTGTTTTTTTCTGTTTGTATTTGTTACCTCTTTGGGACCTTGTCAGGACCAGTAGTCCTCATGGAGACCAAAACCTGGTCCTAATGAGGCAAAACTGGTTAAATTTAGGCATAAAACTTGACAAGTGGTTAGGTCAAGTTAGGGATAACACTTTGTTTAAGCTGTCCAAATGAATGGAAGTCAATGGAGGTCCTTAAAGGGATAGCCGTGCAGACCTGGTGTGTGTGTGTGTGTGTGGAGGTGGGAGTCAGTGGAAATAACATGAACTCGCTCTGGCTGAGAAGGCAGCGGCTGTCTTGGTTTTTTTTGGCTCTGCACCACGTCATCATATGTTGAAACTGTAACTATGGAAAAAGAGCTTGACATTGGTGTGTTCATTTGCTGCCACTTATCCACATAAATTTACACTTCATCACTTCTACGAGCTGTTAACCACCTTCTTCTAAGGGGAAATGCAGCCAAGATACACATCTGTACGTTATGTTTCTGGGCCTATATGTCACTATAGTCTGTATTTATATACTAGAAAGCATCTGCATGTGGTTTTTACATCCCTCACATTTTTCAGAAGACGGGATACGTTTTTTGTGTGTAGCGTTCAGAGTCAAAGTGTAGAAAACAGCATGAAATAAAATGAAGTGGTGCCATAAGCCACAGTGCTACACATGTAATATCATTCGGCACATGCCTGCGTTGTTGTATTCATCTGGTTTTATTCAGAATTTTTAGCTCTTACCTGTGTTTTGCACAGGCTTTGTCTTCATTTCTGAGTGATCTTCCAGTTGTATTGTGTTGTGTGTCTTGTAATTCTCAGTTTGGTGTATTATGTGCTTGATTGGTTCAATGATAATGTGTCCTTTCCTTGAGTGGAATAATAATATTTGATAATAAGAAACTTAACACTTATATTCGCAAGCATTTCAGTGAGATTTAGTGGCCATTCTCCTTTCACTTTATGTTCGATTTGACTTATTGTGCACAATAAGATAGACAAAAAAGATAAAAGATAAACAAATGAAGTGCAGGGAGTGGTACAAAGTCCATTTAATTTATTTAAAGCCTTCACCTTAATATAAAATGTGATTATTAGATTAATATATTAAATAAGATTATAGTGCTGTGATAAAAGCAATATACAGGTTTTCCACAGATCTTTAAAACCGTAAAAACAAGGCCTTCAATAATACTTAAATGACGTGTATCAGCAGAATAAGGAAAGATATTTAGGTTGTCCATTATGGGCTACTGTAAAAAATTAATTCTGGGATCATGAAAATGAAAAAAAATCATACAACGAGGTGACCGAACACTTATGAAATTATATATTTAAAATTATTTTATCTTAAATTTCTGCCAAATTAAATCACTGTAGCCATGTCACTGTGGCAAAATATGAATGATACGTAACAATATTGCGATCAAAATTAAGGTTCTTCACTCTGTGTCACAGAAATGTTGACACTCGACACCAACACACACCTGGGTCACATTTCGAAGCTGCACTTCTTGTGAAATCCCCACCTCTTCATGTATCTCTATAGTGAAAATACCACTGTCGCCGCGGTTTGAGAGATGACACTTATCACAACATCTTCGCCGTGTTTGTTGGTATGTTTGTGTGTGTTTGTGTGTGTACTGAAAGTTGTTCTGGGCCCTGTGTGCACCTGTGTGCTGGCGGAAATGCAGCCCCCCCATTACCACAATGCACACAAACACACACACGCACGCGCACACACACGCACACCATCTGTCGTGCTGCTTATTTGAACACTCTCACTGCAACTGTGTCACTCATCTTTGTTACGTGTTGCAAAAAAGACAGCAAAAACAAAAAGGCGTCTAAACTGGCTCGAGGAATTTTACATTACAAAAGGAAGCAATGTAAAGGTCACTCACTCTCACTCATTTTCTACCGCTTTATCCACTGAGGGTCACGGGGGGCGCCGGTTCCTACCTCCAGCTAACATAGGGCGAGAGGCAGGGTACACCCTGGACAGGTCGCCAGTCCATCACAGGGCCACATAGAGACAGACAACCATTCACTCTCACATTCACACCTACGGGCAATTTAGAGTGTCCAATTAACCTGATCCCCAAATCTGCATGTTTTTGGACTGTGGGAGGAAGCCGGAGTGCCCGGTGAGAACCCACGCACCAAGGGGAGAACATGCAAACTCCTTGCAGAGGGCCCCTTGTTCCAACCGGGTTGTGTGTAAAGGTCACAATAAAAAAAAAAAAAAAGACTACGTATCAAATGTAACACAAAGAAAAGAGCCAGGATTATGGCACTGCACACTTTCAAAATGAAATTATAAAGGGTTTACAGCAAAGAACGGCTTCTTTAAGGTTATTTATTGGCAGAACTTTAATTTATTACACATGAATGTGTGGGTATAGGTGTAGGATCACTTCAAAATAAGTTTGTTTTTGTAGCGTTAGATTTCTATGTATTACTGAATATGTGATGAAACACGAAGCTGCTGAGGAACTAGACGAGATGATGGAGGCAGATTAAAATGGAGCGTGGATATTAGACTTTATAACATTTGTTGTTCTAAATAAGTTGTTGTTTTAAATCTTATGTTGAAGTTTACTTTAATATTAAATGTGTGATCACATCAGTGCTCAGAGCCTCCATTAGATTTGGCACTAGAGTTCAGTTCAGGCCACATTTTTATGTGCAAACGTGATTTTTGACACTTTTTTTTCGGTCTGAGTTGCACCTGAAGCTGTTGAAGCTACTCTGACTGCCATGGTAGTTGTTAACGTTTACTTATGGTCATGACAAAAGTTATCATTACATTATGTATTATCACCAGCACTTACTAGAAGTATAATAACATTTTAGACTCACCATTAACGACAATCAATTCTTCTTTTTTAACACTTGTTGAACTGTAACTGTAACTCACACTCACTTATCAGTCTTTTCTTATGATCACTTAATTTGCTCATATTTATTAAACATTTACACCATACATACACTAAAACAGCTTTTAAAGAATCAATCTTCATTTAACTTCACCCTATTTTACTAAATTATCTTTCATTAAACGAAATTAAATCATGATGACAGTTTGTATCCATGCTCAACTTGGCACAGATCTGTAAAACTGAAAACTAACTACAATACTCATGGATATACAGTCGATGTAAGTACTGCGAGTGAGCAATGTTTTTGTGTATAGCACCTTTATAGTATCATACAGTGCTTTCGTGGTGTGTCACATTGAATATAAGTAAAAGATTAAAAACAACTTCGCATAGAATGAAGTATAAAGTGTAAAACCAGATCAGCCAAATGTCTGTCTGAATTAAAACGCCTTAATTTCTTTTGTAAAAGATGTACAGAGACGTACATAGAAGAAAAGGTCATTATTTAAAATGTGCCCGTCTTTAACGCTGACATTTCACATGCTTTTTCGTCTGCCTTATGCTGATGTCACCGTGTTTAGTTTGCGTTTTTTTCTGCATCTCTGCTGTAAGTAGGACAAGGTGACCACAGGGCCGACAATGAGGTCGACAGGTGTCCCCCTGCCTCCAGCTGCAATCAGAAACAATGTGGGTTTTACTGAGAAAATGCCCCAATGCAGGTGTAAAGACACTCCTTACAGACACACACGCTTACATTAATTTCCTGGAGACTTACTCTAACCTTAAAGGTCACATAGAATGGTCTTTTTGAACCACAAATTGAGATTACTGATGTCGACTTAGATAAATTAAAATAAAATATAAATTATAAAAATAAATAATATTTATGGTCAAAAACAGATTAATTTTATTGCTGCTCTCTGACAGCATCTAAACAGGCACAGGTTTTTGAGCTAATGCCCGCCCCCCAGAACACTGTCTCTTGTGATTGGCCAGCCATGAGCAGACTGACTGCTCCGTGGTGCTTTGACCCCCAACCTGCAGGAGCATCAGCTTGGGTGCCTAGTGTGGAAAATACAAAATAACATGTAAAATGATCAATTGTAGTATAAGTTGTTCCCTATTCAAGAGTAATACACACCGATCTCTGCATGCCGCTCTCAGTAGTTAGCATGGGAACAGGCATGCTAACCTGAGCTGAAAGAAACTCGCTGCCACACACCTCGTGCAGCGGTTCGCTTGTAAACAGCGTCACATGGAGCTGAGACAAACACTCACTCTGACTCACTCGTTTTCTACCGCTGCTGAGACAAACAGAAAAGGCGAACACACACGCTGCCTTTCAAATGAGGCTGCATTTAGCCGTCGTTAGCTATTGCTATTGAAGACAAGAAGCAGTGATGCGCACAAAGACATTATTACTTCATTTGGAAATACTTACATTGCCTTCAGGAAATCCATTACGGATTGTTGGAGCTGCTTCCTACTTGAGATGAAGTTTTGAGTTGAGTCCCGCTTTGTATTGCCCGAAAGTTTGTATTCACTTCAAAGTGACTGCTACAAACAAGCAGCATTTCAGGAAGCTTAGCAGGGATATTACTATCAAAAATGGAAGCTATCCACTAGAAGAGAGTCTACGAAGCATCTGGTGTTGTTTTTGACAACCAGCAACAATCAACTGAACCTTTCTTCTGAGACATGTTGCTCTCAACAGATACAACAGATGTAATGGCGGAAGCCATTCAGCTTCTTCTTCTTCAGGTTGAATGTTCACACCCATGACCCGGGAGTCGCTGTTGGGGGAGGGTTCGTTACACGTCAAATGTGCTAGTTACGTAACTAAACTTGACTTTTCAAAACCACTTGCTCGAGCGCAGGTAAACAGAGAAGCCCTTTTTTCTCAAAAGTGGCTGAAGTGTTTATTGTGACACTTTAGTGATGTTTAGATAAGGGAAGGACACGGGGACACACCGAAAAACATCAGAAATTTGATTTTCCAGTGAATGTCCTCTTTAACTGGCCTAACCCAAACCTTAACCTAACCATACAACATGTCTTCACCTTAAAATGTAATAATTTACATTATGGAGACAATATTTTTGTCCCCATAATGTGTCAGCAGATTTAGGTCGCCACGACATGAGTAATAATAGATCCACACAAACACGTTTGTGCAGCTATATTGTTAAGGACTTTTAAGGAAAAAAGCATTATCACAAACCCTAACATAGCCAGATCTAACCACAATTCAAATCATAGCCTTAAACTAAAGAAATTCCACAGACACGAGGTTCTGCCTCATTAGGGATCAGGTTTTGGTGTTGTCCTCATGGTCAGTATTAAGGCCAGAAAATGTCCTAAAGAGGTAACAAATACAAGAACACACACTCACTGTACATGCATTCTTCTATAGCGTTCCTATTGAGGACACCAAAATGCATTTCCTTAGCCCCTTATCTGAACCTTAACCATCACAACTAAATGACTAAACCTAACCCTTAACCTGAATCGAACTTAAACTCAATTCTAACACTAACCCTAAAAAAAGCCAAAATGTCCTCACATGAGCAAAATGTCCTCACAGCCCACAACAGACATTTACTCAAACACACAACAAACACATGCACACATGCAGCCATCACAACAACCAACACAAACATTTTTCCCCCTTACATGTTTTTTGCACGACTACAAACATGTCACAGTGGAATTAAAATCACACATGTAGGCAGAATCGGGCACATCGTTACACGGTTGATGAATCGCAGCCACAAACATGTTCATATGACACGTGTTTCATCTTACAACGTTCCTCTGCTCTATATGTCGACTGCGTTTGATCTGACAGACCCTAAATATTCAGGAAACCACAGTCTTTCAGCTCCACACAATGACATTTAAGACCAAATACATGTAAACGCATAATGAACATACAGAACATTCAGATTATATACAGACTACATTCTCCTTCTGCATCATAAATACATATTATTAGTTTTGGTCAGTCATTTGGTTTAGTCATCTGAAACCACAGGTATGACTGTCAGTCATAGAAATCTTTCTTTACTTACTTGCTCGGATGATATTGTTTGATTTTAATAAACGAAGGTGTGAAACTACATCAAGACTGCTGCCACTACAGAAATATTTATTTCGGTGGGGCTCAATGTGTAAACATTGATGCAATCTGATCTTAACAACCTTCTTATTAAACTAAGACACTTCTTAGTTTCATAACTCAGTAAAAAAGCATTAATGTGTGAGGGTTGTCCTGGTTTCATAACAGCTCATCACATTACAACAGGGATTGTTTTTAACCTTATTTTCCCTCATGTACTGACAGTAAACAACAAAGAATAGAGGTAAATGACGGTAAAATAATCTAAAAAAAAAGGGGATTGTGTTCATCAGCTGTTGTGCTCACACTCCTACAATGAGAAATATCAGCTAAAACCTGCAAGGAGGCCTTGATACAATGAGAATATGGGTAGGTAGGCTGGTAGTTGGATTGTTGGTACGTTGGTTGGAAGTTAGATTGTTGGTAGGTACAGTACGTGGGTATATTATTGACCCCCATCCCAGATAAATTCCAGCATCTAGTGGCTCACAGAGAAAAATAAATAAATAAAAATATTACACCAACAATAAAAGTCAGACACCAAGTCTTTGTGTTTAAAACAATTTCGATCACAAAAAAACAAAGAAACAAATACATTCTTTTTTTTGTTTATGTCTCAATAAACTGCAAATTACATTACATTCAACTGTGGGTCATTATGGAAACCACATGACTGAAGTGGTAAAGAAGTGAATAAACTCAGTGGTATGTCATGTGTGTGTGTGTGTGTGTGTGTGTGTGTGTGTGTGCCTGGTCTTCCTTATGTTGTGGGGACCCATCTTCCTTATGGGGACAAAAGTCAAGTCCCCATATTGTAAATTACAACATTTTAAGGTGAAGACATGTTTTAAAGTTAGTATTCAGGGTTAGGGCACTAGTTTTAATTAATGTAAATGGAAATGGAAATGAATGCAAGTCAATGCAATGTCCTCTGAAGTCATGGAAACCAGTGTGTGCGTGTGTGTTTGTGGGAGAGCAGAGTGTAAATATAGGGCACGGGGAAAATGCAGAGGAAAAGTCTGGCTGTTAATCTGACTTTGCTGCCATTATTTTCCGAGGAGAACACTTCCTTAAACACACTCACGCACACACTGCCCACTTCCTTTTGCCTGGAAAGTAAAGAAGGCACAAGGAGAACAGGAAAAAAAATAAAAAAAAATAAAGGAAAAAGCTGAGATGCTTTTCTTTGCCTTTTGGAACAATGGTCAACTCGAGAGGAAGAGGATTAAATTAAAAAAAAAAAAAACAAGTCCACTCTAAATTTCCTCTCAGTTTAATCAACATTTATGTCTTTGTCTGATTCTTAAGAGTTTACTAAGACAGGCTCATTCAGCTTTGTAATAATAACTTATATAGGATTATCAAGCTGTGGCTCCGTCCACGTTCTCGTGAGCTCATTCAAGTCCTGTCTGTGTGAGAGCAGAGAGTATTATTTTGCCTCATGGATGGCCCGAGTGGAGAAACATCCTCAGGCTGTGCATGCATGCATGCATGCACAGACCTAATGATATTTGGATGACTTCAGACCTAATGATATTTGGATGACTTTCATAAATGGCGTCCAACATCCAATCTAGATAAGTGGGCACTGAATCAATGAGAAAATATGGCGGGGGAGGAGGAGGAGGAGGAGGAAGAGGAAGAGGAAGAGGAGCGCCCTGTGGACTCAATGCACAGCATGAGTTTTGCATTACTGATCTGCCTGTCTGCTTTTGTCTTGTCGCCGTGACTGTGTTCCTCTTGTTCCCTGCTTGCACGTACACATGCACACATGTAGAGATATGCACGCAGAAAGCAACACACCCTTGTTGTTACTGGAAGGTCACAACTGACGCCCCCCCTGCAGGCGGCCCCGTGCCAGCTAAGCAGTCGTGTACCCCAATCTGGAGCGCAAAAATGAAACAGTCCCCCTGATGCCAGCAGTGTTCCTGGTAAAACGCACAGACGTTACATTTCACAGACTATCAGGGCGCACACGTGCTGCGTCGAGCTGTAGTATCAGTGTCTGATAATAAACGAGGGCCCCACCCATATGTATTAATACCCAGACCAAACAGAAATAAATGCCTTGAAGGACCATCCCATTGCACTTATGCTGGGGCCACTCTTTACTCTGCGGACATGTGTTTGTGTGTGAGTGTGAGGGACGTTATCTTGTAGCCAGACTAACAAACTGTGTCATCATCACAGCAAACTGTCCCTGTGTGACTCTGGTCACCGAGATGAAGCACAAACAGCCAGAGGAGAAAAGATATGTGGAGATTCCCATAGACTAATGTTGCAATTCCTGACTATACGTATCAATATAATTGTATCTTACTTAAAGATGACCTAATTAAAGAATAACCGTGTCATGTTTACTTTTTTTTTTTAAAAGCATCTGCTGAATCAAAACTGAAATGCATCGTGAACAAAATCAGTCGCGCCATGAAGAGAACAAGAAATCTACAGTGTGTGAATGATTTTAAGTTGATATTAAAACGAAGAAAGATGACGTGAATAACGCTGAAGAATGCACGTCACGCTGTGCCAGGAGTGACGCAGGAGTTCGCTGTGTTTCCCCGAAGAACATGCTAATTCTGATCAGAGCCAGAGTCAAAGCCAAACGCACGTTAGTCATTTGACCCAGGAATTAAACACATTCCCACTGATGAAAAACAGTTTAAACCTGCGATTCAACAGTTTATTTGACCAGTGGAAATCTGGTATTACTGCATTATCATCTTATATTTTACTTAGACAGCAGTGTTGACAGATTTGGAGTCATGTATCTAAACCCGTCTATATTTAAATCCAAACAAACACTGTATTCGGAGAGTGTATTCAGATTTAGTCTTGTTTTATTGTAGGTTGTGTTTTTTTTTTATTAGCTTTTACTCTTTTTCTATAACCTGTCAGGGATTTAGTTTAAACACTTTGCATATTGTTTGTCCCTTCACTGCATGTTCTACTGCCTTTGACAAATAAAAAAGATCGAATACGTGAATCGTGGCGATAATTTCTATCTCTGTAACTTGCAAACATGAGCTCTGTTTTGGTCTCCACCATTTCCGTTGGGATATAGTGCAACTGTCTCATATAAACCTCTCTTTGTTCATCAACTTTGTTGTTTGGTGTGGCAAGAAAGGCAAGAAAACCAACATTAGAGCGGGAAAATGCGGAGTTATAATGATTGATTACCAAATTTAAAACAACTTTCTTAAAATCTAAAACTAAAATGTTTGGTTTTCTTTTATATAGCATTTAAGTCTAATTGGCAGAACGTAAATATAGTACCCATAAGTATATTTGAATAAATGTACAATGACTTTAAAATAAAACATATTTGGGTTTCCCTGGCCTTAGAATAATCATTTTTACATGCACTTTAGCCAGAGGCCTTGCTTTACAAAGGTCGTCATCTTACCTTTCTGGTATGCAAAGGCCACCGTAGTTTCCTGATGTGCTTGGGGAAAAGGAGGGATGAGTTGAGGGTTTGTCTGTCTGTCTGTTGCAGTCTCACCATAAGATGACACTCATTCTCACACACTGGACCCTTGAGACTCCATCTGCAAACAAGTGTTATTTTCTATAAATGTACTAAATTTATTTAAAAACTGTAGCTATTGAAAATAAACAAATCTCTGTCACATTCTCATTGTCAAATGAGATGACGATTAAGTCTATATTAAGCTCCACCCAACTGTCTTTTTCTTACTATAGCTGTGTTCAAGCTCTTGTGTCACCAACACTGCACACAGGAAGTGATTTGTTTTATGTTGACAACACTGTAGTCACTACGAGACATTGTAGTAAAGAGAGACGACTGCAAACAGGTTGGAATATGACTGAAAACACAAGAAAATGCCCACAGAAAGTTTCAGAGGTGAATTCTACCGCTCAAAAGAAAAAAAACCCTTCAGTTTTCAGCTCTTTAATAGATGCATCGTGTCCCCACCCGCCCCCCGTGCTGCTGCTGTATACACACAGTATTTCATTTTGCTTCTCAGAGCAAATGTTTGTGGCGAAGGACACAGCATAAGAACAATCTTATATTGCTTCTGCTCATGAAGATCGAACAGGGGCAGAATAATAACAACGACAAACATCAGCTAATCGCCACCGCTGCAGCTTTAAAGAACTGTTTGAGCTCATATCGAATACAAATCAGTGCTGTTTGATTCAAATAAGGGTGAAATAGTAGAAATACAATTTCCTAATGGAACCAAATGCCACGCAGACTGTTGTGGGTTCACAGTTTGACACCTGAGTGATGCATGAAACTGCTGCTTGTCCCTGATGCAGATTATCTACCGAGAGGAATCTGTGGCTACAAATACGACTCTGCAGAAAAGCACAGCGGTTTTTTTTTCTTGTTGTTTCTTCTCGCTCTGTTGTGAGATAACGCTGCCAGAAAGTCCTCACCTAGGGGATGTTGCTGCAACCAGAGCCTCCCTTTCCCTCATCTAACCCCTTGCACAGATGCGACGGTTCAGCAGAGCGCAACCTTATCAGCAGGCAAAAGAAGTGCCCCTGCTTCATACCAGAGCTGACAATTAACTGACGCGCAATGACTGGATTTTTCTGATAACCTTTTATTTGGTTCCTCCTGCTCATCACGACTTGTACAATCTCGCCTAATACATGAGCAGGCAGTGAGATGAGAGCTGAGGTGAGTTCAAATCTCCTCCGCCATATTGCAGCCATGTCAGATTCACATCATGACACGAGCGTTAACCACTGCTCTCGTGTTGCCCCACACGTATCACGCTGTGGTGGCGGTGAGAGGCTGTTCAGTGTTATCTGCACGAGCTGTTCACGCCTTGACCTCCCTGTTGAAACAGAGGTCACCGCGCAGGTCACTGAAGGTGCTGAAACACATGTAAAGAGAGACACCGCCCTCTTGTGGCTGAACGATAACATTCACATGTTTCTGTTTAATTAAAATAAGAACGTTATAGGCCAGAAAATGAACCAGAATATGAATTCATGAACAAGCTGAATATCTCTGATGGTCACTCAAGTGAAAACACTAAATGTTGCTTAGAAGAAAAGGAAAATGTTCATATTCTAACACATACAAAGATCCAGAAAGTTAGGACTTAAAAGGTCAAGTGTGCAAAATTTAGGTGAAATTATTTTCACCTGGCAGTAAGATAAAATAATACAACTTAATTTTTAAAAGTTTAAATGTATACAATCACTCATCATACTGTAATTGTAAAATTTATTTTAGATTTTTATTACACCAGAATGAGGCCGCCAGGTTTTGACAACAGCCCACATTGGGACAAACTAAACACATTTTCAGGTTCAATGCCAACAAGAGATTAAGTTCTCCAAAACACTGGGAGGTCAGGGGTATTTCATATAATATTCTATTTTTTTTATTATTTTATTTTGATACTTAATAGTTTTTAATATTGTATTTTCATTGATGTTCAAATGGATGATTATTATTTTTACAACCTTTATTTTTGACCATCTGAAACACTGTACATTTCTCCATTGTGGGACTCAAAGGAAAATCTTATCTCAATCATAGAGACTGCTTGTGGTCGTCTGCTCCATTTTGACGTTGACACACGTTATTGTTGCCGTGCTTAGCGAGACTGCACACAGCAAATTTGATGGTGAATCACTTTCAACCGTTATTGTGGATGCTGGTAGAAACATATTTATGTTGAAGGTGCTCAGTGAGCACAAGAACACATTAGATAATCGAAAATGCAGCATTAAATGAACAGTAGCTCAACCAAGGTGAATCGCAAAGACACGGAAAAACAACAACAACTCAGAAGCCAGCTACTATGTACAAGTGTTTATTTTGATTTGCAAAACATCTGACAAAAATAACATTACATAAACACCAATTTATATAGAAAAAAGATCTTTGAAAAAAAAAAAAAGGATAAATTGCTATTACATTAGAATTTAGGTGCCTCATTTTTTTATTTCTAATAATTGCAGCCATATCATGCTGACCTTTGCAGGCAGTTTATGGCTAGATTTGTCAGTATGCATGTGTTAACAAACATTACATTAAGTGCTTTTGTTGGGTCAGGCATTTTAATTGAATGTGGCATGATTTGGATTCACAAAGCAGGGTTAGAATTCAATGCCAAATTCAAATTTTACTACTCATTAAATAAAATAATACTAATAAAATATCAATACACATGGCTGACAGTGCCAATCTCATGCTTGGACAAAAGCTGGGGAACATCTGAAACCAGTTTCATTAACACCCCTCCCCTGCATTCAAAGGGCTGTTCAATGGCACTCAGCTCAGGGTAGATGTGACCAATGCGACAATGCTGTTCCTCAGTATTCACTGATCAATTAAAAACTCTGATTTATATTCAGTGTTTACCTGAAGCAGTTTGACATGAATACAATAAAAGAAGAACGACAAATAAAAACTTGGTTTAAATTCACCAAAGTGAGTAGTTGCTCCGTTAATATAATTGGATTGTTAATGGAATTAATGTATTTCCCCCCGAAATAAGCATCACTAAGTTTCGTATGTTTCAAAAGACACAATCTTGATGTGAGGCTTGTCATGCAGCAGCGGGCGGCACTTTGAATGATTCCCTCATTATGTAGCGTCGAAAACAACAAGACTTGGTGATGCTTGAGATAAAAGCAGCATTGCATGGATACTGAGGATTTCACCCTTCCTTATTCCTCTTGTTTTGACCAAGTGTTTGGCAGGGAATGACGAAGGTGTGGAAGCAGACTGTAGAGACAGAAGTGAAGACCCAGAGAGGGAATGGAGGAAATGACATGGCGACAATGTAAGGACGGCGTTCTGCAAAGACGTGTTGACAGTACCAAGTGAAGCGCAAACACACCTCTCTTTTCTCCTACTGCCCCAAAGTCTTTCAGCCCGTTCCTTCTATGCGGCTACATTCACACCATATAAATTCTTCTTGTGCGTTTGCTCTCTAAAACGTTTAAAATTAAGGACAAACCGAACAGGAGAACCTTGTGGAGAGAATTCAGCTGCATAAAAGCACAAAGCAACACCATTAACAGCATCTGTTGCCACAAAACTAAAGAGATATCCTTAAGCCAGAGCAAAAGGACAGAAATGCAGAGAAGGATGTCGATTCTGGAGTAAACATAGCCTCATCCTTGCCAGTCTGAGCCCTGTTGGTCAGAGTGCAGGCACTGTATTAAAAACACTCCTGGTATTTTGTGCGTTAAGAAAGGCAATGTTAAGTCTGAGAAGAAAATACTATACAAAAAAGAAAGGAAAAGAAAAAAAGAAAGAAAGAAGAATGACTTCATTAGCTGGACTCTCCCAAATCTGTGAGATATCTCTGAGGTAATCATTGAAGTATGACTCATTAGATAGCAAAATAAATACCAACATGAATACAAATATTACAAAAGTAAAAACAGAGGCAAATGCTTAATGCTGGAAAAAACAAAATTTGAGCTAAGAGAGGTAGGTTTTTTAGGTAGATTATGGTGTACATCCATTGTGGACACTCCTTTTTATAAGAACTACATTAAGTTGATTCCATTACAATCCCTGTCCTAATGGGAGGAACAAAAATATTAATAATGATGAAAAATAAAGATTTGAAAGCCTTTTGCATTGGAGATGGAAAACAGCTTCCTATGAATGATACCATAGAGGTTTTTTTACAGACAGGATTTGTAATGGCAACAGTTACACACAAAACTCCAAAGATGTCTACGGACATGATAAACTGTAAAGCTTGCTGGTGATAGTGTACCATGAGTTGTATTTTACAGGCATTGTTACTGTGTTAAGTTGAAAATGTTGAGGAAACCTCAACAGAGATAGATCCATTTTATAGTGTATATTCCCACTGACATGTGTTTGTCAAGTTCACGATGCACAGCTTAAACATGGATTCTGAGCAGCTGACCAGGGCAAAACCAACAGGAAACTCTAGGAATGTACCCTATTTATATTTAGGGGCATTCATTTTAGGTACATCGCCCAAATAACTAACCATTTATTAAAACAGTCACAAGAAAGGAAACAATGGATTTCCTTTCTTGTGACTACACTTTCAGTCAGAATTCCCCTGATCAAAACCTATATTTTCTCTTAGTGTCTAGATGATGCATTCAAAGATGCTTCCTGTTTGGTTTTCAACCCCACAAACAAAAACTCCTCTTCCATCCCACTTATCACTAAACTGTATTAACCGTACACAAATCAACACCACGTCTCTACCGCAAGAAGAAAAAAAAAGAACAATCTCAAACCAACGTTTACATACTGCAGTATGTATTCCGAGTAAAATCGCCATGGAGACTTTGCAAATCTTCAAAAGTCAGTGTTCAGTAACCAAGCACATCATACCCCTTTATCAAACTAACGTACAAACATACAACACGAGTGGTACTGTCTAGAGACACTTGAGCCTCGACTCCTCAATCTTCAATAATCGCCGACCATTTTCAGGAAGAAAACCAAACTTATTTTGAATTCATCCATGACAAAGGACACATGCCAAACATAATCTCCTGTACGTGTCCAACCCAGACTGTAAGCTTGTCGAGTGTCACAGTGAGTGATGGAGAAAAGTTGGAATTAATTCACAGTGACGGAGAATGGACTTTAAAAACAAGTGAACTTGGGCTGAACAAACTACAGCGACGGCTTCTCACAAAGCTGCACCCGCTGTCTCTCACGCCATCTTACTCAAAGATCACAGAATCACACTGGTCTGCTGAGATGAAGGAAGCTCTAGTTCTGTCAAAGGAAGCCCACACGGCCATTCACAGGGACATTTCTTTTTTTGACAGATGTCAGACCACTATTCAAAAGACAAAAGAAGTGTAAGACTTTTGTGTGTGTGTCCTTTCAGCAAATAATTTCAACTAAACCTTCTTGTGAAGACATCAGCACTTGACAGGGATTAGATTTAAAGCTTCTTTGGGGGAAATCATCTTTATATTGAAAAGACATAGTCTAATATAACTTTACTATAAGGAACAGGAAGCCATATAACATCACTGGCCTCTAAATGTAAAGGTTTTAAACTTTCCTGGCAGTTTGGTTTAAGTCATTAAATGCCGCCTGATGAAGCAGAAGCCAAAGATGACTGACAGCAAAGAGAAGGCATATGAGTTCCTGTCATAATACACAAATCTTATTTTCCAGAGGCCACAGATTAATAGTTTACGAGATTAGTAGATTATATGATGACACTATTCAAAGCCCTGGAGACATCCTTTTGATGTACTGCAATACATCAGGTGTTTAACTAGCTTGGTGATCTATATGGCTTATATTAGAGAGCAGCATGGTATGTTTGTCCACTTTCTGAAAATGAAACCTCGGAAATTAGGTCAAAAACCCCACCACAACACAAAAAGTCGTCTGATTGAGTCAAATATACACGCCACTCCTAACTCATTCATACCAAAAGACATTATCAGAGTAAAAACAAAGAGCATAGTGTCCAAAACTAAAAATGTCAATAGGTCAATATTGTATTTGCATATATTTTTTTTCCCGAAAAAATTAGCCTTGAAAAATCCATGTAGCCCTATGTACAGCAACGGACATACAATGTACAGTATATGTATTTATACTTGGTATTTACACAATGCAGCCACTAGAGGGCTGCGCAGCATATATCATCAAACAGGAGGGCCTGGATGTAGAGGTGCTCACCGCCACAACCAGAACCCCAGACATTCTAGAAAAATCCACTTCCCAGTCAGAAACGAAAGGGGTGTGATATCTGTGGAGGTCTGAAGCAGCTTCCCAAGCTCTGCACACATCGAGCTCCATGTGTACTGAGGAGGAACAATTCATGGAATTGTTTTTAAAAAGGTGAAGTAAAGTATACATAAAGAATAAAAACAAGAGCAACCACTGCAATTACATCTGCGACTGTGCCAAATTCCAAGCAAAGTATGCAGCTATTACACTGTATTAACTAGACAGACCTTTTGCTTTGGCCCAAATTTACTATTCCAGTTAGATTTGGCATTTTAGCCCTTTAAAATATGTGATTATAGATAATGTATATTAATAGGTAGGCTTGTGTAAAAGTTGGCATAACAGTGCTTAGCATACACGTGGTAGCAATTAACTATGTACAGGAAAATGAAGAATTACAACAACAGAATAATGAAAATAAATTTCAAAAAGAGAGACACAAACCCTAATGCAGGCTGTGTATGATTGACAGCTAGCAGTGTAAAAGTAGCTAACACATTTAGTGGCTAATTCTCACACCTCAAACCCTAACCCCTATCAAAACCTGACTAAATGCTCTCAATTCTGCAGTATATAAAACCGTATAGTGACATTTTCCTTCATTGGCTATGAGGCTAGTCAGACAACTTGCTAGCACATTGTGAGGCGGCGCATGAAGCAACCAAAAAGCAGCAGGCATTTTTATTTCCTTGCCTTTCTTTAAGGTACTGGAAGCTTTATGAGAAAGTAGTCGACCATACCTTTGGTGAAAGGTGAACGGCATGAGTTTGAATTGTTTACACAAATGCTGCCACTGAGAAAAGCAAAAAAATAATAAGAAGAAAAGAAAAAGAGAAAACAGAAGAAGACATCCAAAAACATCAAAGTCATGTGCAGGCACTGCTTTTTGCACTGATAAAGTGAAATGTCATCCGTACTGTATCTAAATTGCTCTGTGTAAAAGTTACTGTTTCACGTAGGTGATGTAAATATAAAATAACCCAGTAAAACAAAGAGGTAGCTCAACTGAATGGCTAGATGAATAACTGAGTGTTTGTTGAGTTGTGTGTGTGACGTGCACACAATGTCCTGGTATTTGAAGCAGCTGTTTGTTGATTTAAATACAGACAAAAATACTGTATACAGGCAGAGGATGTATGGTATGTATAGTTTCATTTGTATTTTATGAAGGTCCCTTGTTTATTGTGAACACCTGCTTACTCTCTATAAACCTTGGCCTTAACACCAAGCCAGACTTCTGAAGACACGGCACACATAAAACCACACATCTGACACACACACACGCACCACCTTATCGCCTCCGCACTTCCATTTAGACCATTTAACATATTCTAAGCTCCCTCCCTCCATTTTAACTCCAGGGGCTCATCTCCAGCTTCCTCTCTAAGGTTTACAGGCGACCTCTAGGAGACTTCGCTACCAAACACCTCCAACACCAGCGGGGTGAGCTGCATGCTGTGCTCTGGCTGGAAGGAGAGTGAACGGTACTGTTTGGAGTGCTCCTCGTTGAGGCTGCGCAGGTCTGCCAGTTTCTGGATCATCTTGGCGTAGAGCAGCCGTCCTCCTGGGTGGTGAAGCCGGATGTAAGCCTGCAGAATTTCTGAGAGGCGGTCTTGGAGGGCTTCGATGCGTGCATGATCCTGCACACCTGGGCGGTCTACAACAACAGAGGGGGAAGTCTTCAGATACCTATGTTTGTTATACGAGCTAAAATGCGATTGGAATAACGAAATAATAACAGCTGAAATGTAATGTAACTGAGGATATCAATATTTGAGTTGATGAGGGGACAATATTATTTGCACAGATGACTCAAATACCAGTTTCTTTTGATACTTTATGACTTGTCAAATATGTTTAAATAAACTACCTATACAAGTATGTATTAATTTGTCCTGTTATTGAAGTAATGCACATCATTGACAAAATGCGCAACCAGATGTTTGAATAGTTCGAATTTGTTTTATTTAGAGTGAATATTCAAATATTTGTCATTTTTGAGCAATTTTGACAGCCCTAATATAAACTGTATGTGTATATATATATATATATATATATATATATATATATGTCATTCCAGTACAATCTTGTTTCAAAATTGTACCATTTGTAAACTATACCATATTTATTACATTTGCCAAATCTAAAAATATGTGTGTAACTGCAAATTGCTAAAATATGTCTTTCATAGCCTTAGCCATAGGTCTTGCTTTACAGAGGTAGCCATTTTGTGTATTCCAATGGAAGCTTATTACACAAACCAGGATGCAATACATCTTTTCTGGTATGAGAAGGTCGCCGTAGTTTGGTGACATGCTTAGAAGGGAGGGGTGAGTAGAGGAGTCCTCCATTTGTTTGAATATACAGTCTCACCATGAGATGTCACCAATTCCTACACAGTGGACCTTTAAAATAAGTCACATGGCTCACATGACAAATGCAGCATGTGTTTTCCTCACTGACATTCTGGTCACATGATGGTGGTGTGCACATCTCTCTCTGGAGCCTATACTTTATTTAAGGTTTTTTGGATTATATTGGATTTTATGTTTTTTCTTTTTAATTTCCAATCCACTGGTTTTGACCAGTGTTAGACCAATACCAATAGACATAACTGCATTTTAACATTCAGTTAAGGTGGAAGGCTAATTTTAGATCAGGGAGAGCTTGTTAATGAGCTGCCTCATATGCACAGAGGGATGCAAAATATCCACTTAGGTACACATGCTTACTTGCATAGCAATACCTGATTAATATATACACTGTTTAAAAAACATGTACAAAAAAAGTGTGCTTAAATAAAAACTAATACTCAAAAGAAATATAAGATGGTAAAAAATATTAGATAAAATCATCCTTTATTAGCCCCACAATGGGTAAATATATTATTACAATAATTTCTTTATTAACTTACAAAAATTTCAAAGTTCTTTTGCCACAATAAAAACAGCTGTGTATATACTCTCACTGGAAAAATCACAGGCCAATGTAATCAGTCATGCATAATTCATTGTGACCCCTCTACATGTTCCCTCCTCCATGCAGTCAGATGATGTACTGTACCTGGAGAAAGCAAACAGATGGCCATGAGCAGCACATGTTCCTCCTCGTGCAGGTTGAGTTTCTTCAGGCCGACCTGAAACTTCACAAGCGGCTCCAGCAGCTCCAGAGTGTGACCCGCTTGTAGAAGAATCAACACAGCATTACAGTCTGTCACTGCAGCACAATCAGCCAGCATCATACCATATCACAGAAAAAGAGAGGCCCTCGGCAGAATTTTACCGCCAAACATTAATATTTTATTTATGCCTCAGTCAGGGGTTTCCCATGCAAACTGTATATTTTCAGGTTTGTTGTGAAATGTCCTCAAAATGGCCTACTGGTTTGCCATTGTTTAGTTGTGTAAATGAGAATCCATGCAAATGATGATCAAATGTTCTCTCCAAATAGTGAGCCTCCATTTTATCATTTAATGGCTGTTGATGCCATTAAAGAACTAAATATTCTTTTCATAATTGATTAGTCTGTCAATTATTTTCTCAACTGACCTGATGAAGAATACTTGTTTAGTCCACAAAATGTTTGTTTCATAACCCTGGAAATGATGACGTTCAAAAAATGTCTTATTTTGTCCAGAAGCCAAAATTTATTTTCTATAAATAAATTTCTATATTTTCTATTTTCGTTGTATACAGCAAGGAAACCAGAAAATATTCACAGCAGCTGAAAAGTTAGAGAGATTGTTTTAATTATTGAAGTCATCATTCAACCTGATTATCAGAATATTTAGTAATAGATTAATTGTTGCAGCCCTAATTCAGATATCTTGTCAGCCAATCACATGGCAAAAACTCAGTGTCTTTAAGCATGTAGACATAGACAAAAAGGCCTGTTAAAGTGCAAACATGCATCAAAATTGAGAAGAAATGTAATTTAAGAGTCTCTGAATGTGGCTTTTTTGGCCAAAAATAGCCCAAAAAAAAAGAAAAAAATGCATTAAATAATCTTGTTGGAAAACCTTTTATTACTGCACTTGAAAAAAAATCTGTGCTACAATCAGGCTCACATTTTAAGCAACAGAGCTGCTTGTCCTTATCCAGACAGTGGTTGTTTTGTATGGCAAGCAGGTCAAGAGTGACATTCTTTGGTTGATCCCAGAAAGAGGGGGTCTTGTTTAAAGGCAAATGAAAGCCACACCCACAGAGGTTTCTGCAGATATGTGTAGCATGGGGTTTTGCAAAAAAACTTGCCTTAGATTCTTTGGCTACGGGTGCGTACCCAGGCCACTGGCAGTAACCCTCATAAGCTCCACACTAATAATCCCATCAAACACATAATACTCAAACCCTGATATCCCATATTAACATGTAACACAATCTTCTTTTCCTCAATTACAAACTGAGCAATATGAGATATTAAACATGCATTTACATAAGCCTAAACACTAATGTGTGTCCACAGTACACAAACTGTACATGTGGCTATGATGAGACTGACCTTTGGTGACATCACTGATCTGGTACTTAAAGTCAGGTCCACCACAGCTCCATGACATGTCTTCCAGGTTGAAGCTCTGATTTGAACGCAGCATGATCACCTCAATGGCACTGGATTTGAGCAGTGCAATCTGGTCCTCTGCAGTCAACTCCCTACGGGGAGAGAATTTGTTAGCAAACCATTAATTAGTGAACAACTCTTTAATAACCTTGATTTTTTTTTTTTTACAAACGTCACCGGAAAATAAAACTTCAGCGGGTTAAAAAAAAAAAAAAAAAGGTTCAAACCATGTCAATATGAGTTGTAGTATTCATTTAAAGGAAGAAACAATGATGGATCAATTGTGAATGGTAATCTAATAATTTAAAACGTCTAAAAAGTCTAGTTTTAGCAACAATAGGATCTGTGGTATAGTGAGTTGCCTTTCAACCAGAAGGTTGGAGGTTTCAGTCCCAGCTCTACTCGTCAGCAGCTTTAAGTGGTCATATAAAATTGCCATATAAATACAGACAATTTACCATTTAGATTCACCGTTCCCTTTCCCAAGCGTGTCAGGGAACTACAGTGGCCTTTACATACCAGAAAAGACTTAATTTTCTTGGTTTGTATAGTAAGCTTCTGCTTCAAAGTGCGAAAAGTTCTATAAAGTCGTTGACATAAGTACATAAGTTTAAAAAAAGGCTTATTCTATGGCTATTAACATAAAATAATTTTGATTTTAAAGCAGATTTAGACTACAAAGAAACTAGTGCTCAGTTTCTGCCAGTAAACCCTCAAAAAAATACATTTGAGCTTTAAGCATCATTAACAGATAAAATCCAAAATCTTGTAATGTTTCATAAATTATCTTCGAATGTTTATGAAGTCAAACTACTGTGTTATTAGGAGACATGAGGTGAAGCCAGCAGATCTCCAGGGGAGGTCCAGGGTGTTTTTCAGGGCTTAGGGTGCAGATCATAAGTGGACAAACATTCCAATGGTAATCCGACCACGTCCATCACTCGCTGCGAGTGGGAATGACAACTTTCAGGAAATACAGGCCCCAACTCGTTTTATTCATGACTTTGAGGTGACCCCTAAAACACAAGCGTTTGTCTCAGTCAACACACTAAGAGACAAACACACTAGAAGGCAGCAGTTGACATTTGGGAGGAAAGAAGGTGGGGAAGTTACAATGAAAAAAGGGCCTTGGGCAATCTTGCCATAAGAGTCACAAATAATCTGCTGGTTTATATGTTACACTGGTATATTTACTCAAATGTGTCTTTGTGGTTTAGATACTGCATTCTCCTTAATATCTATTCAGAATTAAATACATATTTATAGTTTTTCCAGTTTCAAATGAGTCTGCTGCTGTAGTTTCAGGATTAATAAAGTATGTTTATCTATCCATCTGTCTGCAGTCTTTTCTGTTATAGATCACATGCTCCTACAAGCAGAGAGGTGACTGCTCAGTCGTAGAGAAGTGTTTCCCTTAAAGGTCAGGCAGTCGCGACTAACATACTTTAAAAGTCTGAACTTCACCATGGCAAATGTATAACATCGTCCAGGGAAGGAACAACATAACATATAAACTTTCCGCAATGTGTCAGCTATCTGTAATATCAAGTGTATCAGTAATCTCTGGCCTTTAGACCAGCCATCACTGTCGCACAGTATCGACTAATCAGGCAGAAAAACAAGTTGGTGTACAAAGTCTTCATCAGACATTTAGGTAAAGAGTAACTCTAAGACATGCAAATAAAAAATACGCACACGGACTCAATGTTCTGTCAGCACAGCAGTGCTTGGACAAAAAAAAACATTTGATCAAATTGGTTACATAAGCAGGTCTATTCTGGATGCACACAAAAAAAAACAAATGGGACCAACATACTTGTATACATAACACTAAATTTAGTGAGACAATGTGTTCTGTTTTGCCTATATGCCCACAAGCAAAATATCCAGAAAAGGCATGTTGTTTCTGGCTAAAATCAGCTCTTAACAACAAATACACACACACACACAAAAAAAAATTACAACTTACCTGAAACCAGGGATCATCTTGGCAAATCCAATGACCTTCTGGATGCTGTAGGAAACCAAATCCGCCAGGTGAGGCAGCATGGAGAGGCCGGAGCCGTCGTCCTCACTGGAGTCAGGGCTGCTGCCTTGTTCCTGGTACATTGTGAGCAGGTTGTTGAAATTCACTCTGGTGTCTACCGACTCTGCATTGAGCAGAGAGGAAAACAGAGGAAGGGAAAAGAAAATGTCAGAAGAGACCAGAAAAGTGGAGAGGTAAAAGTGT
Source organism: Brachirus orientalis (assembly GCA_016785285.1). Lineage (NCBI taxonomy): Eukaryota > Metazoa > Chordata > Actinopteri > Pleuronectiformes > Soleidae > Brachirus > Brachirus orientalis. The sequence continues at coordinate 1,896,196 of JAFBJR010000194.1, forward strand.
TCTTTGGTGCCATTCACATAAACCATGATTTTTGCATACAAATCCGGAGACACGCGTCAGAAGTGTACACAATAAAAAGTGACCCAGTTGTAATGCAAATATGTTGCATCTGTTCTCTGGGTATGATATTGTGAGACAAGAAAGCAAGATGAAAATATCTCTGTTTTTTTAAATGTAACGAAAGTACATCTCATTATACTGAGGAAAAGAAGTAGGGAAAGAAGTAGGTTTGAAATGGTTTATGTCTTAATATATTCCATCATCCAGACAAAGCTCCTGAACCAGTAGGTAAAGGATGGATTTACCCAGACGCTGTAAGTTGACACGTGACAAACAGCAAAGCAAACATGTCGTTTATTTATTTATTTTCCTGTTTAATATGTTAAATATAGAAGCTGCAGCAATTTCAGTCATCTGTGTAGCCGCCAGGTTTGGGTTTCTTAGATACTGGCAAATGAGACTGAAATGTAACCCCACAAGTGCCTTGGTTGAAACACTTTGGCTTCTTCCACATGTTTTTCATATGAATGTGCACATGAAACGCCTCTTACACACAGAGCACAATAAATTTGAACTATTTCTCCAGGGTACCATAAAGCTGACAGACCAGAGGAAGGGCTTGTTGGTAGAAAGGATGATCTGAAATTACACAAGTGTCAGCTCAAAAGAAAAGAGATGGAAGCTTAAATGAGCTGTGGCATCATGTGAACCATGTCGAGTGGGCCGAGGGGGTTGTTTTGAATCATTTCTGTGTGATGTGCTGAGTGTTAGTGGGGGACCATGTGACCATGTCCCTCTCTGTGTTCACTCCATTAGAGAAGGATACATTAATGAGCTGGTGTTTACTGGTCGAAGTCAGGTGTCTGCAGTCGACAGGCTATTCATAGGATTTCCACAGGATAAGGAGTAAAGCAACAAAACTGTTTATATAAGACAAGGTGCAAACAGCTAAGGTGAAAACATACTGTAGCTATGATGAGTCAAATATTAACTCTTAGATATAAAAAAGGTTTTGTATTACTGATCAGTCAATGTTTTCTTTTGAGTTTAAGTGAAGTACTCATATACTGTGTGTCTCTTACCTGGAGAGTGACTGAATGAGTCAGAGGAGGCATCAGACAGAGAGTGAAGAGAAGCAGCTCTGCTCGCACTGCGTGTCACTGGACCCTCACGCACAGGAGGCTGGATGGAGAAAAAAAAAAATCCAGTCACTACAATAAAAATGTGATTTATTTATGCAGAGAAAAAAGCATTATATTTAAAAATCTTAATTAATTTACAGCTGACTGCTAAATGTTCACTACTCAGACTCTTTTGTACACTTTTAAAAAAAGCTCTTCCTTCTAATTCTAAAAGCGCTCAGCTATGTAGGAAACAGATAAACATAGTTTAAATTGTTATAAACTATGTTTATAACAATTTAAACTATGTTTAAATTGTTATAAAAAAAATACTATTAGTAAAATCTTCAATATGCCAAAAACTTTTACAAAATGTTATGAAGTTACAAAAACAGGAATATTATTTCTTTAGTCACCATTTTTAAGTAAAAAGCAGGAATCTTAAATAAGATCATTATAACGCGCCCCAATGACTCTTCAAAAAAAAAAAAACATCCTATATGGAAATCAAAGTCACTCACTTAAAAATAATAACAATGTTCTCCATTCACAATTGTTCAGATAAAGGAAATTCCCTGTGATCAACTTACCAAGAGTACTTTTAATGTTACACAATATTTTATTCTGTCATATTCCTGTATATATAAATTATTGGTGAATACCTGATATTAAAATTTGATTTGATTATTCTTGTCAAGCATGGCAGTGTATTGTATTGGAGACATTTTTGGGACACGCACCCTGAAGCGGCAGAAGTCAGAGTAAGAGTCGTCATATGTTTTGTGGTGTGCCTCCACCAGCGTGGCGATGACCTGACTTTGCTCCTCGGTGAGCCGAGGTCTTCGTGCCTCTTTCTCCGCTTCGCGCTGTGCCTCCTCCTCCTTCCGCCGCTGAATGAGGTCCTTCTTCCTCTGCACTTCCTCATCTGTCAGAATGACTGGGGGTGGAACGTAAAGAGTCAAAGAGAGACAGAGAGAGAGGGTGTTGGTAAAAGGAAAATGCACACACTGGGAAAACAATCGCAGGAAAAATACTGATGGCGTATGTACGAGAATTACATTAACAAAAGATAAGAAACAGGAAAACTGGAAGATAAAAACTGGTTGGATTTGAAGCTATTCAGTATGTACTTTTACACTGTGGTGACAGCTATGTCAATGTAGAGATGGGCTGGAGGGGGTTGTTATTCTCTGAAGGAAGAGAATGGGAGGGGACAGGTCTATATAGACCCCTACTGTACAGAACAAATGAACGCATTGTCTTTGTTCTGTTCGCGTCTTGTTGTTCTAGCTACTGAATTAGCTCACAGTCAAAAAAGGAGAGCGAAAGAACTGGGTCTCAACAACATGCTACTGTTTTTGCAACAGCAACACTGTTCTCCAACAGTAAATCGCAGTGTTGGTGCCACACTGCTCTTGTGGTATTCCCAGAAACACCCAGAGGGGAAAAACATTCAGCTGGAAGTGAGAGGCCTTCACTTAAAAGTGGCCTCTGGACAATATGCGGATACTGGGAGAAAACAAGAAAAAAAATTGAACCTGCTATTTACAGTCTGTGTGGAAAGAGGAGGCCTTACTAGATTGTACTTAACAGCAGGTGTTTAAACTTAAGATGAAGTATACTTACTGTATACAATGTGGGGAGGCTCCAGCAGTTCAAACAGAATGTGTAAACACTCTAATGGGGCAAAGACCCAGAGACACTGACCCCAGTCCACAAATTACACAATATTTACAAGAGGGACAATAAGCCCCCAAAAGTGGTAAAAAAAATGACATGTAAATTTCACTTTTAATCTGAGATTGTGTTTTTTTAACAATGAGCACAAGTGGAAAATAATCACATTTACATCACACATACAATTTTTTGTATCATTTGTTCTCAATAAACAGTTATATTTTATCAGATGGAGTAAAAGAAAATGGGTAAACATATGGGCCAAAACAAAGCAGCATCAATTATTGGCCTGATTTCTAAAATTCCGCATGAAACTCTAGTCCCATTTATCAAATTCATGCAATATATACAAATAAATAAATGTTAATTTATGCTGAACGTAAGGGACCAAACTGAGGCTCACTTGCAAAACCAGAGTAATGCATTTCCACTTCTTAAAATACATGCAGTAAATGACAGGCTGTGAGGTTTCAGTAATATCCTAAAGACATATAGATCACCTCTCATACTTACACTCTTTCATCATGCCAATATCCACACAGCGTTTGAGCCGGCATGCCTGGCAGTGGCGCCTGTTGTCCTTGGTGATGGTGCAACTTCCATTGAAGGGACATGTGAAGGCGGCCTTGCGCTTCATACTGCGCCTAAATAAATGGCAAACATTTCAGAGTTTGTAAAAAACATCCAGATGTAACGGTGTACAAACTAACTGTAAATAACAGATGTTAGCATATACTGTACATGTGATAAATCAAATATAGTAATTATGCTTTACACATTATATAAGGCAATTGAAAAGTAAAAACATAGCAACTGTGGGAAAATTACATTTGTGGCAAAAGAAGTCTGGCGATATTTCCAAGCTTCCTTTTGCAAAACTTAAACATGGCACTGGACAAATTGTGATTATGGAGGATTCAAAGTGGGAGTTCGCAACTGGTCACACTTTGGTTTTACACAAATAACAATCCTGGATAAATATTTTCAAGTCTGAGAATAGGTGATATAGCCTGAGATGATGAGTGCCAAGGAATCCAGGGGTAAACTATGAATTGGTGACAAAAAGCAAAAAAAATTTTAGATGAACATTGGGCAAACACACACAGTAAGGGTTCAAATAAGGGCCAGGAGGGAGATGAGGATAAAGGTTATTAAACATCCTTCTTTTTTATCTTCTTACTCTAAATATCAACACTGCCGAGGGGAACAACACAGCCAGACAAGAACTAGCAGTATCACAACTTCCTCTAGTTCCATCTTTGATGAGATTGCAAATGTGCGTTTGTCAATGAGCAGGTACAAGCTAAAAGGAAGAGCTCATTTGTATTCCCTACCTTTTGCTGAGCATTAGTGTGAACAGCAATATCTCGGGATGTTCATGTTCTTATGTAAATGTGGGTGGCAATTACCTTAATGTGTGTCCGTGTGTATGTGTTTGTGTGTGAGGTCATTATGTATTCGAGTTAAGACCAGTATTTGTATGCTAATAAATACATGTGTCAATAACTTGGTCGATAAGGAGCTTTCTGTTTTCATCAGGGTAGTATAAGCTGTTGCGCTTCATACAAACTGCTGTGTGCATTAGCTAAGGTAATGCATGTCTGCTTTGCAGTACATCTGTGACCTCACGTTTGCATTCATATACCTGAAAAACCCCTTGCAGCCTTCACAGGTCATAGCATTGAAGTGGAAGCCTGTGGCTTTGTCACCACACACGCCACAGATCCGCGGCACGTTCCTGTCAAATTCATCTGGAGGCAGAGAGGATGTACTCACAACCGTGGGCTCCATCACTGAACAGACACAAAGGAATGAAGAAAGAAAAACAGGAGAGAGAGTAGGAGAGAAGAAAAACACATTCAATCAGCTTCTGGTTATCAAAACTGTTCACTTGCTTTGCCACCAGCCTGCACAAAAAAGAGAAAAATCTGAATTAGGCTGCCAGCTTGTAACATCTGAAGCCAATTTAAGAACATTTTATAAAGTTCTAATCTGTTCACTGCTGCACTTCACAAAATATCAAAGAACTCTTATCTTACCATGGTTGCTGCAAAAACAGAAGTGAGATGATGCATGTTTTTACACTCGTTACCATGCCAACCAAACTTTGTTCTTTCCTGCAGGACACATTCAGTCTATCCTTCAGGGGTAAGGTATACTCTAATGTTTTCGTACTGGAGCAAGCAACCGAAGCATTATGAATCAAGTGGAAAAACCCTTGTTCCACTCTAGAATGTTGGATCTGGGTTACATTTGATTACATCGTGCTCCGAGTATCTATTTCACTTAACAGCCTCATGAGAGGGAGGGAAAAAAAAGCATGTCACCGCAAGGCTAGCATCATCATAAACAAACAATCACTGTCCTTTTCACAAAGCTCCTTTCTTACTCTTTTCTTTGCTTCCACTGTAGAGTCAAAGCAGTGCAAATGATGGAAGGTTGAGGGAGGGGGAGGCTAGGAGAACTAAACCAATAAAAACCTGAACAATCTCTCAAATCAACAGCCAGTGAAGTGAGGGCCCAGCTGAATAATTTAAGTGATTTGACAGAGCTTTCTATAATTCATGTCTAATTAATGAAACACTGTTCTACCTACAGATGAGTGAACATGACAACCAGGGTGTCTCTAAACCAAATTCTGTCCCTGGCCAATCCTATTAATGGCAAGTGAAGTCTTATTAAAACAAAAGGTCAAAAGAACCAAGAAAACAAGAGGGTCTAGTCATTGCCTCACTGCTGCAGGCAGCAGGGACACCAGTGGCTCAAGCATCTAAAAAGCACCACATGCTGCAACAGGGATCCTGTGATACAAAGACCACTGCAATGCACCGCTAAAACATGTACACACACACACACACACACACACACGTGAAAACCACAACATGTCCTGACAATAAATTAATAAAAAATAAAGAGTAAAAAGTCAAATCAGAGAGATGCACTTGTAATTTACCCATGATTATTAATTTTAATAAAGAAAGCAGAATTAATAAGGACTGTACTGTGAAGATCGCGGTCTGTGATGAAGGCCACATCATTTTATTTAAACATTTATAGCTGCTGTCACTTTGCATGAGAACATGCTTAAGTTGCTATAAGTCAAATGGCCAACTCTATGGTGACAGAATGGGCAAAGAGTGTTTCCTCAGTGCACATTCCTTGATCTCGTCTACTCTTCAACACTTCCCTTGTCATTCTGAGAGCAGAGGTAAAGTACACATGTTGAGTCAAAGGTCCCTTAAAATGATCAGTCCATAAATGCTTAAAACAAACTCTACATCTTCATAACACCGTTACAATAGAGGCTATCTAAAGACGCATCAAGATAAGGCCTAAACGGCAGTTTACTATGTGATATCACAGGTAATGTAATAAGAATGGGTATCATTTTGTATTTCAAACACTTAAAAATGCAGACAGACAACCCCACACGCTGCCATTGGTACTAGACCATCATCACGCAGGTGTTTTTTGGAAGTTGGAAGCCATTTTAAATACTTTCGAACATTCGCCAGATGAAGCTCTAGTGCCAAAACATCGAAGTAAACGTATCAATGCAAGTTAATGGTGTGAAGGATCTTCAGATTTTCTCTTCAGATTTTCAGATTTTTTATGAGTCCTGTCCCTTTGTCCTGTGCACCTGCCTCTTGAAATAGATGTGCATTTGCAAATGCAGTAAATACTGCAAATATTCTGTGCAGTCATTGTGTTGGCTGGAGCTTTATGGAGTTTGTATTATAAAGTCATTAAAAAATATATTTTCCTGAAAATATTTAAAATAAAACATCCTTCAACTCCCTTCAGTATTTTAAATGTACACTCCAAACTTTGTTGGTCATGTCTTTTCAGAGAAACTGTTATTTTGGTGGATTGTGGTGAGACCATTTATGCCATCTGTCCCACAAACATGGATATGGATTAAAAAGTTGAGTGGGTGACTTTCTCATGTTCCTTTCCAAGTTCTCTAAAAAGCAGTGCAGCATGTTAAAACATAAATCTGTTTAGTAGGTTCCACACATTAGCTAGCTTGTGATGAAGTGTTATGCAATAATGACCAATAATATATTAAGGACGTTTCTTTATAAAATGTAAACTGTTCTCCAACGTGCAGGCAGACTAATCCCAGTGGGCAATCACACTCAACACTTACAGAGATCCAAGAGGGAAAACACCCACTCATCTTACTACACCATCAAATGATGAGTGAAGTCAGTCCTCTGTGACTGCATTCAGCCAACAGGCCATTACGCTAAATGCACAGTAGTATCGAGAGAGTTCTAAATAATGCATCAGGTTATTAGTCCAGATGTGGAGTCATTCCAGACTTGGGCTCGCAGAGCTAGGGAACTGGTTTTCAGCTGTCGGCTTCTACTGAACGCCTCTCTCTTGAAGGTTTCATATACAGTGTGTGCGAGCATTAATCAAATTTGGCAATGCTGTTAGAATGTAAAAATATTACTCATGTCAGTGTGTTTCAGTGACAAAAGCCTGAGGATAGAACAGTAAGAATGTGATTTGATAAGCTTCAACTTACAGCTGGGAAATAGAAGCTGCAACCTATTATTTTAACCTTTAATGAGAAGCATCAACAACTAGTGTGCTCAACTATTACTGCAATTACTGAATCACTGCCATGTGTTTTGACTGGGCCACTGCTGCAGAAAGGAAATTATGCATTTCCTCATACTGTAATAATTTAGTTACTTGGATTCCAGCAGCTTCTTTGACAACTGTCAAACTCCCAACATGTTAGAACAGCCTTCTCAAGTGGTTAACACACTGCAAAGAGAAGCAGCATATTTCTGGTATAAATATGATAATAAGACCAGACTAAGCTTGAGTAAGAAATGGGCTCAATGAATGTTTCACCACTAAATATTATCAGAATTACTTTTTCCCGTGTTTGCTTATTATGACATTTTTTTTGTCCATTAAAATTACTGTTTGGGCAGTTTGTAAACCAAGGTAGACACTTCTGCCAGTTATGGTCAGTTACACTAAGATTTACCAGCAATACTAAAATACTAATATCTTTTGAAACACATTATTCATTATTAAATTTAAATAACTGCTTTAACATTAAAAGTCAACTATTTTGATGAACAGATAATTTGGTTTGATTTATTTTTAAGATATCAAACAAGCTCCTTAGATGTGAATATTTCCTGCCTTCTTTGCTCCATATGACATATAATAATGTATAAAATAAATAATTAAAACAAAACATTTGAGAGACATCATATTTTAGGTTTTGGAAACACTGGTCAACATTTGTCAATGGACCAAACATCTAATTTAAACTATTCAGTTGCGAAAATAATCGTGAGGTGCAGCCCTAACATGAACTGTAAATGGTTATTTGCTGTTTACAGTCAGAGATAAAATGACAGCAAACAGGAGAAAGGGCAGTGTAGGCGGAAGTGGGTCAACCACATGAACTGTCTGTTTCTGTTATTTTAAAAGCTGGCTAAAAATATACAGTCATAAACAACTTCTATTACTGGCTAAATATAAATTCATGTCTCATCTCTGACAGCCCCTCATCTTGACAAGTGTCAGGGGAAAAAAAAAAACAATTAGCTATTCATGTCAGAATTACATTTATAGTCAGAGTTATTTCTGCTGGTGGTGCTGCTTCATGATTTCTGGCATTTACTTCCTTTTGTGAGTGTGACCACTTATTATTGCCACAATGAAAAGACTTGCCACCTAAATTATAAATAAGATCTAGACTGACATTTGTATGTTTAGATCATGGGTGTGCAAACTTTTTTCCTTGGGGGGCCATAATTGAAACTTGACACCTACTATATTGTACTGTATTAGGATGTAAGCAAGTTCTGAGATCCCAGGTTCCTTGATCAA
>JAFBJR010000194.1:1904946-2021738 GCA_016785285.1 Brachirus orientalis
ACACTGTATATGAGAGTTTCTTGCTTACTTTCTGTGATCCACTAAATGATCAGTATCACTTATTGCCACTGAGCTGGTCCTTGCTTTTAAGTAACCTGTCAATGTTAGGCTGCAGCTGACTTACTGACTGACTAAGATTAACATCAATTCACTTTTAATAGCAATTTTAAGAAGCATCTCTGTTTTTAGCAGACATAATTATGTTAAAATATATATTTTAACTGTTTACATACAAGTCTGGTGGACCAAAGGAAAGCTTTTGGCGGGCCAACTTTGGCCCAGAACCCCACTTTGGGTGGTCCTGCTTTAGAGCAAAGACTATAAATGTTAGGTATGGTGTAGAGCTGAAACACTTACTCAATTAATGATCTATCAACTAAATAATTTTTGGTTTGTGGATAGGACATCATCATTTTCCAGGTTTGAGAAACACAGATCAACAATTTTCCACAACATTTTTTTTTTTTTAACATTTCATAGACCTGTTGATTCATTGAGAAATTAATCAGCAGATTTATCAATTATAAAATCCATTAATCTTCATCTCACCCCCTGAAAAGTGAAGACCAGGACGGTTATTACTGCATACAGAAAATCTAAGCTTGTATTGTTTAATCAATGAATGCTATACTTTGTTTCAACATTAATATGCTAATAGTGGGAAAAATGCCCGAAAGTTTTGTCCAAAAGGTTTAAAACAAAAAGACCAAAAAAAGGCCAGAAAACTTTCAAAAAGATAGAAAGGTTTCTAATCATCTTTTAATCGGTTGACTCTTGAAATATGAGACCAAAAATCTGTGCTAGTAAAAGTGACAAGTCTTAATGATTAAAATTGAGGAAAAGTATCATGCACAATAGCCAATCCACTTCTCCTCCTTATATCTGGGAAAACTGAAGACGGGAGTTTGGGAATGAGAGATGATGACACAGAAGTGGTGGTGATGAACAAGAGATGAGGCCTGCTATAATTATGTGTAGTACCACAAACTGACTGTAGTTTGTCATTTTAACTGGGTGGTGAAAGCTGCAAAATAAAGACATTAACCAAAATTGGTGGCGTAGTCGGATAAGCGGCAAAGGGAGTTTCTCCTACTATTACCTCAACGCTGAGGGAGAAGTGCTACTTAACATGCAGCGGAGCTGTGACTCATCTTTTCCTCTTTGATTTATTCACGTTAAGGCTAAAATGATTCACATGTGTCTCATAATCCCTGGGACAGATGTTAGAGCCAGGCCACGTTTGAATCCATAGAAGAGATATTAAACGTTTGATGATTTCCAAAGATAAATGGTCTACTGCTGGTGGTCTGGACTGAATTAACTACTCACTCTTCAATAGCCTGAGTTTAACTTTCACAAAAAGTCCCATGATGTAATATTTACTAACTAACACATGTCAGATTTCATTTCAGAACCTATACATTCAGGTTGAAGGAATATCCTACTACAGTTTGTAACATATTGACAGATTGGCAAAATATGACTGTAAATTGTTAACAGATAATAGTAATTAGCACACGATGTGTTAATTCTGAGGATGGTGCAACAATAAACTCAATGCTCCCTATATAGTAACTGTATATTATACGTATATTGGTGCACTTACAAGAGGTTTAAAAAACATTTGCGTTCATATATCAGATACCATGAATATGAAACTGCATGTCCTCAGAGATTAGGGAGAGATTAAGGAAGATGGTAATACTGGTATAGCCAGTTTATTAATAAAATGTTTATCTACAGTTTGCAGACTTAACCAATAACGTAGCTCACAGCAGTTCGACACGTAGGTTGTCAGAATATTTAATCAAACAGAGTGACCTAGAGGTTCAAAAATGCCTCTGTATTGAACATCCAAAGCTGAAAGGTTCAATGATAATAAACATTATGGTAAAAATAGAAGAATAAACAGAAGGTAGGAGGCTATAAATGTGTACAGGTATGTAAATAATCATAGTGTATAAATGCAGCTCTATGTTTTCGGTGGCACCCAACTGTCTCCAATGTTTTCAACTGTGATTGCAGTACCTGTTCTAAATGCTAATAGACACATTTTTACATGTTACACATAACTCCTGGTAACACATTCACATGTGCAAATATAACACAGCGGACCACGGCTGGAGTCCAATACCACTCATAGTGTAGCTTATTGTTCTCCATTCAACTCAACTTTACATTTCCAGCTGCACTTGAGTATGTTATCAAACAGGAAAGTGGCCATTGGATTTTCTATTAGATGCCCGCTGCTAATAAAGGACCTCATCTGTGAAAAAGATTTGGAGAGCAGCCTATTTGTCAGATTAACTTTGATCAAAGTCAATATCAAGAGATAATGAAAACCCACCCCAGCTTCTAACAAACCTGATTAAGTAGTGCCATTAGTGTGTAGGTGTTGAAATGAAATGCGATTCAGGACAGGGCAAGATATAACAAAGTGGGTAAAGAGGAGGATCCAGACAGCACTTCAAGGAGGGATCATTTTAACTGCACACAGACGTGCAGAGGAGAGAGGGGAAAGCGGGAAATAAAAAACCTCTGGCATCACGTCCCAAGAATGTCAGCAATGGGCTTACAGACCACATCCCAACGCATAAGAGTCAGAGTCAGAATCACATCCAGACCTATAACAGCACTGGAAGAAAGAGAGGGATAGCTGTGGAACGCCTGAGTGAGAGGAGGAGGCCCTCTCTGACAGTCCAATGAGTATCTTCCATCGATATCACATGACGCAATCCCACAAATGGTTCTGAAATTGTTCCATGCTGCCAAACGTTTCTCTTAAAAGGAAAAAAATATATATATCGAGAGAGTAGTAGAAAAGATATAAAGGAGGAAAGAGTGAGAGGAAAGACAGGGAGAAGCCTTACAGAGGTGGAGGGAAAGGGGAGAAAACATAAGATATATTTTACTGTCAACCATGAGCTGAGTCACCACGAGTACAGAAGAGACAAAACAAATCAGATATGGAATGACCCCTTGACACAGAGAGAACTGAGCTACAAGAAAAACACATAGGACATCTGAGCCTACAATAATGAGGTTGATGAGGAACATTTTAAAGGATGGGAAAGGTACTATTAAAGCAAACATGATCTAACATTAGAAACAAGAGAACTTAAATTCATATATGTTGGGTGTTAAGATTCAACTGTTTGGTGCCATTAAAAAAAACATGACATTACATGAGGAGAAGAGATGGAGGAAAGAGAACAATGAACAAAGAGAGACAATGTGAACACAAAAGAACGCAGTCTGTAATGCAGCTAAACAAGTGGCAAAGCAGACTAGTCCAGTCCTGTCCCTTCGCTTCCCTCTCCCTCTCATTCACCCTCCTGTAGCCTCCACAAGTCTATAGCATGCTCTTTTCCACTGATCACAGGGAGCATATTACAGCACAAGTAAAAGCACATGACAAGATGACCTGTGCCCCACACAGGATGGGCTAAACTGGGGTGGAAAGGGTGGGTGGGGAGGGGGTCCCGTGTCCCGTGTCCAAGCCTATGGTCTCTGCCCCACTACCCCCCTGTCCAGGCCCCAGAGCTGGCCTGCAAGGGGAGAGAAAGGCCGTGAAGGCAACCTGCACCCTTGTGCTGGGCCCCTTGCTGGACTCAGGAGAGGGGAAAGAGACAAGGCAGGGAGAGGCCCACTCACACACACTCATACCTAAAGTACTGTTTCTATCTATGCAGATTTTGACAGAATGTAGATTCTCAGTCGAACCGACTGACAGCCCAGTGGTCAGTGTCGCAGAGACGACAGACCTGCGGGTGAGGTAAATGCAAATGTGCTTGGACCAAAGTCAAAATTACATAATCTCTATAAAATACTCTACTCATTAGAATATACTTCTTGTAAAAAAAAATAAGTTAAATATGAGAAATTACTGGTAAATTTGGATTCCAAGTAAAAAAGGTAAGATATCCAAAAGGCAGAAAATTGAACCTTCATAATAAAATGAGATACAGAATTAATTGGATTTATGTCCTGAGAAATATTAGAACATACATCCAGAGACCCACATATCCCACTGTGACATACATTTTGCTTTCCATGATTTTTTTTCTTCTGCATTTCTTGTGCTCTACACACAACAAACGTAACATGTGTGATGAAGTGTTTGGCCTCGACATCAACCACAGGAAGGCAGTTGAGGACCTAAAAACATTAGCAGGAGCTTTACACTTCATTAGTCTCAAAGGCAGCTCTTCGTATGTGACAAACGGCACACACATACGCACATACAAACAGGTCTTTACACTTAAGTACAGCAGCCTCTTTCTTTCTATATGGTTACATGTGAGAGGAAGCAACCAATTATAGCAGTCATGTTAGGGGGTAGGGGGCTGGGTACTTCACTGTATAGGAGACATAACGGACTGTACTCTCATCACAGCGCACAGCTCCATAAACAACCTGCTACAGTTACAGTGAACACAGACAAATAGAGGCCACCTAACCACAGGTCTGTGATCAGTTCAATGAACAAATTGATTCAAAGGCCCTTTTGTCTACATTTGGACAAAGTCTCCAGCCTTGTCCCAAATTAAACATGTTCTAGGAATATACAACCATGTGCTGTCAAAGAAAGACACGAACCTTGCAGTAATTATTGATGCCATCATCTGCCCAATGGTTCAGCTCTCCATGATAATAAAGTGAGTGTTCAAAGACAAAATAATGTTGTATTTATTACTGAGTGTGAAATAGTGCTAGTTTGTCAAAGCAGCTTTTTCACTCTTAGGTAAATCTGGGACATGATCTAATGCATGCAAACCGTAATTATGTGTTACTCAATGAGACAGAGACATAAAAAGTTGAGCAGATAGTCATAATAATTCAGAGATCATTTATCTCATTTGTAAGCACCATGTTACTGTTCTTACTGCCTATGATAGAAATCAGGTCAACAGATGACCTATAAATGATCCAGGTATTTCTTTTGGCCAACATGATTGACCAGTTTCCTTTATCCCATCTAGGTTAAGTTGTAACAAATCAATCTCAAACTTGCTCAACTTAAATAAACATTCACTGAACAAAACTAGAGTCTCTCTAATCTGCATTTTGTGTCCACAATTTATGTGCACTGATATATTTTGATCACAAATTAGGTGTAAATTAAATATCTAGCACTTTTAACGGGTTTTCAAACTTAAACTTAACGGTAAAAAATATGTTTTAGTGCATTTAGGAGCATTTCTCAGGCTTTTGAGAACAAAATTGGCTGATGCCAAGATAATTGTCAGTTGTGATTATTAAATAGTGGAAAAACTGACGCAGTCTTTCGGTTGACCTCTAGTCCTTATTTAGGCAGAATTTAACTTTGTTCATAATTTAAAAATAAGCTTTGCAAATTTCATTTCACAGCCCATCAAGTCAGGCCTCCATCTTTAGGCCTGTGAGTATCAAAAAAATAAAAAAAGTCAGATTAAATTTGTTGGTTTTAACAAAATGACATCTGCAATTTAGAAAGTGTAAAAGTACAAATTCCACTATGTGATATTGCAGTGATGTTTACCGACACTTACAGACTATGTGTACCAACCAACCAACCAACATCCCTTAGAGATTTCCTCTCACAGATGATGAAGGTGAATGAATATATCATAACTACAGTCAAACACTGCGGTCACTTGGAGAGAATTGAAAAGAATTAAAAAATCTAAAAATAACTTTTCAGTTTTGCAGATTTCATTGCACAACCATTTGAATAAGACCTCAGTCTTTAGGGCTTCGGGGAATTCATTGAATTCATCCAAACAAACAGTTCAGTCAATGCAAACACCAACACTAATAGTGGACTATTTAATAATGCCTTATTTACAATTGCTCATAGACTGAACTAACATATTCCACCCAGAGATTCATGCTCTCAAACTATGATGAGTATGATGGATGTGGGTGAATGTATCATACCCACATTGATACAACTGCAAACTCGTTGGAAGATAATTTAATATCGAAAAAAATAACACTATAAATAATCACTTCCGGTGATTTTATTGCACAACCGTTAGTGCTAAACTTGGTCGTTGGCACAGATTCACGTTACGTCTTGAGACACACTGAATTAATCAAAACACATATTTGGCACATGCATTATGTCAACACTGTAATATTTTAAAGTCTTATATCACATTTACGGTCACTCATAGGTCATGATTATGCATAACGCATCCTGGATGTGAACAAATGTGTCATAATTATTTAAAATGACATTCAGCAAATGTATAATGTGATATTTAAGAGTGTGTACTGCAATATTTACTTTGTCTCTTACTACGTTATTCCTCAGCTATTTACTTCCCCGTGTTCCGGTGTGTCGTAACCACAATAACACAGCTGTGAATTCACGACAATAAAACTAATGCCTAAAATTAAATCAATTACATATGACAGTGTACACATTATGTATTGACAGGTTTGAATCCAAAGCAAAACTGAAACCATCTCACCTGGTGTTGTTGCATCCCCGTGTACAATCAGGCCAGACTTTAAATCCTTTCTTCACTTTATTTCCAAGTTGTTAATCCTGTTCAATACAAAAGCAAAATGGCATGTCGCAAGTCAGTGAGTGGGCCTTTACCCTAGTCCCTGACCTGTTCTAACTCTGTTTATGCAACTCTGACCTATATACAGCAGCAACATACAAATCACACACATACTCACACAATCACAGGTCCAGGTCAGACACATGTGACACTTGTAATGTGTCCATTAGCTAAAACTGATTCGTGTAATCACAGTCACTCAAGTCTCGGCATTTCTGTGGATTCTCCTGCTAAGTATGCGAGTTTCGTACCAAATACTCAACTTTTCGCCATCGACACAGAGCTGCATTTGTAATCCTCTTTAGTCGTCGCCGTTATTCTCTCGCAAAGTGCGTCCCCTCCATGTTGACTGGGCCAGCACTGAGGGGCTTGGCTTTGAGGAGAGAGGACGGCGTTGTACCAAACTCAGAAATGTGACAAGACTTTCGGCGAGAGAACGCGTGAAAAGACCCGATTTTAAACGCAGACTCTCCGCCTCTCTCTCTCTCTCACACACACACACACACACAACAGCAGCGTTGGTAGTAGTAGTAGTAGCTAGCGTTAGCGTGGCTGACTGACAGCTTTAACCCTAAAACGCGGCCCCAAGTTCAGTCAGCATATTAACCGTACTACGGACTGCGGGTAGTAGACATGCGGCGGAGAACAGCGGCCAAAGCCGCCGCCGTCTATCAGTGGTGGCAGGCAAACACGCAGTAATAATACAACAAACTCAAACACACCTACGTTTGTGCGACGAAAAATATTCCTCCTTCCTCAGGACCCACATAGATGGCCATTACTTTTCTTTGTTATGCACCGCCCCCTTTCTAAGGACCTCAAAGGGAAAAAGGGGTTTCCCCCCCGCCCCTGCGATAGCCAATCACACGCGAGTTTGACGTGTCTCCCGTGCTGTGGTTGGTGACATTTCCGTACGACCCAGCTCTGATTGGCCGGCGCCGGTGCTCGTAACATGTGGCCCCGCCCATCTAAAAAACAGGGGTGTGTCGTGACGTCAGAGGTAACGAAGAGGTAAACAACTTTGACCGCGTGAGGTTTTTAAAGCAGTACCGTTTAACCTTTTGTTTTTTAATCCGTCGGAGTGCAGGCGTTTGAACGTAAACAGATGCGGCGTCGCAGCGCGTGGACACGACCCCGCTCTACTCTCACGCTATTTTTTTTTTTCTTCTCTTTGTTTCACAGCCACGTGCACCGAAACCTGCGTTTGAAATACACACACATTGCAGCAACACCATCGATCCCGCGCAGATCCAAGTGGCAGCACGAGCCACGTCATGCGCTAAATCGCTCAATTGCTGCATTTGGCTTCCCAGTTTCTTTGACACTGTGCAAATGTGTGCAGTGAGGCGGGAGTGTGTGGAGGGGTGTGTCTGCTCTGCAGTACAATGGTAGGCTGGGAGGCGATGCCGCCGCATGGCCGTGTTGCCATACATTTGCAATGCATGGTGAGACACGGCCGGGCGTGTAAAAAGTAGGCGATTGAACCAGTCCACTCTGCACAGTGTTGCTGATATGTCGCGCCCCTCCCCCTTTGTCCTGGATTAAACCATTCTCGTCTTTACGGGCCATTTCACGGTTACGTGCACGTGTATGCCATGGAAATGGTGGTGGTGGTGTTAGGGGGCCCCTGTTAGAGGAGTGGGTGAAGGTCAGGGGTGTGTCTGTAATGTAAACACAGTAAAGGCAGCAGATATGAAGAGGAGAGGGGAGAGAGAGGAGGGCCCCATCCGGTCCCATATATCCTCTTCCTACTTAATAGTTCTGCAGCCTTGCTGCAGGCAGGAATCTGGAGGATGAAATGTGCAGATTACAGAGGGAATACATGCTCTGTCTTGACTCTGCAAATTATATGGAATATATCAGAAGGTGCCTGTCAAGCAATGGTATAAATTAGTCTTACGCCACAATTGGATTTTGTTGTTTTAGCAAAGCAATGGTGACCCTGTTTGATTCTTTGTCAGATGTTAAAATGCAACCAGAAATTTTATTTTTCTAGCACTTTTCAATAAACCAACACAATCACACTCAATAAAACAACACAATGAAATGCACAATAAAACAGCAAGGAATGCCAATGAGCTAAGAATCCATACAACTAGAAAACATAAGTTTAAGTGTCACTTTGATGCTTACTTTGACAAAACTCCCAGGTCAGTGAAAGAATGCAAATCATGGTAACCAGTTCCAGAGGATAGGAACAGCCAAAGGAACAGTCACCCCACCATTTGTGTCTTGACCCGATGAGTGTAAAATAATAAAATCCTCACTAAATAAGTTGGAGCAAGGCCACTCATGGCTTTAAAAGCAAAAGGTGAAATCTTAAAATCCATCAAGAATTATGGATGCAGTATTAAAATAACAGTTTCAAAAACAGACTATGAGCCAATCACAAACAGAAGAGGAAGAAACCACAGTGAAATAGACCTACAATTGTTTTTTAGAGACATTTTTAGATTAAGAGTTATACATTTTTGATTCTCCATATAATTGACCACCAAAATCCAATCATTTCTTCCTTGGGCCATAACCAATCACAGCCAGGAGCATTACCAGTAAAAAGGCCCAGGCAAAGATGACTCTGCCTGTTGCTGTCACAACATATGGTCGAGCGGGCTGATCAGATTTTTCTGTTTAAATGTGGGACTGGAAAATATGTTTTCTCACATCTTATTCATCCTCAGCACAGTGCTGGAGCTACTGTGTGGCCTAAACTGCTGCTCTGCTTTCAAAATCCCCTTCCAGCGCTGCCTTGCCTCTAAAACAACAAACACTCCCGAAATATTCCAGTCCTTTCCACGTTAGACAGACATACATAATGTCTGTAAAGATTACAGGCCACTCAACCAATAAGATTACATGATGGCATTCCACACACATGTGTAAACTGTAGTTTGTCTGCCACAAACTTGTTTATGTCCAGGTGTTTATTCTGTCTTGACTTCAGGATTAGAATATCCCGAGCCCTTAAGCACCTTAGACATGTGTTGTAATCTTATTAACTGTTGATTCATGTACAGTAACTGGTAGTAAAGTGTGTGGGTGTTAGGTGCATGCTCACGGAGAGCTGATCCTTGTCCTGTGGCTTGGACGGTCTCCAAGTCTGGCACTTGCACTGGATCAAGCTGTTCTGCTAACAGGGATTTATTTGGCTCCACAACACCCATGTCAGACATGTATCCTGGCCCAGCCATTTTGTGTCCTCAGATGCTCCGGCCCTTCACAGTGAGCTGGCTTGCTGTTTGGAAACTAGGAGAGTGGAAATAGTTGACCCGCAAGAATGACGTGAATTAGTATTCACAGCACTCGTGTAGAAATATAAATAACTTGAATAACGGCTCTCAAACTGTCAAATGCCTCGAGGACAACTGAACTTGACTTAAGACTATGTCACCGCACACGGGGGACAACACGGGAAAACCTCAGCTGAATTAAGGCACATATTAGCCATCACATCCAAGCACTAACATGATTGGAAGGCTGAACACGGGTCCAGTATGGGGCATTATGGTACAAATAAAATAACAAATGCAAATTTAGAAGAAAATTACTTGCTGACGTGACCAGAATCAGAATAATTCACAACAAATTGTATCTTTTTTTTTAGATATGAAACATAAAATATGGTATAAAATGATCAGAACACAATATTAGCAACAGATAAAGTACATACAAATTCATCATGAAATATAGTGGGCCTTTAAAATTCCATAATGCAGAAATATAATAATATAATGTAATGTATGTACAGAAAAACAGTTAACGTGAATTAAAAGAAGACAATTTGCAGTTAAACCAATAAGAGCATAATTATTAAGAATAACAGCAGAGAATAAATATTGCACATGGATGATTAAGTATTTTGTGCTAGCACAAATGATAGATGGTGTCATTCGGCTCATAGAAGAGACTGAGCTTGCTCACAACTACACATTAGTATTGTGATAAATTCTGTAATGAATGCCGCTAAATAGAGGGCAATCATTTGTAGCAAATAACAGACATTAACTTTTCTGTCAGTCTGAGAACGACCACAGAGCCAAACACTAACCAGACTCTGGCAGATTTCCTAATGGATACACACTAACTCAGCCTGCTCCAGTTTGTAATGTTTCACTGTTATACAACACACATTCCTGTTGTTCTTAAGAATCCCAGGATATCTGCTGGAGGCACTTCTACCCTCTTCCTCACACAGCTGTCATCATGAGATGCCTTCGTTGGCTGCTGGTCAAAACCCACACAGACTTAACCTCCTCGGGGTAATGTAGATTCTCTGCATTTTGCATGGAGTAAATAGACGTACTGAGGATAACATCACCTTAATCCCCATGACATGGTTGATAACAGCGTTCATTACTAATCCATCATCCCGAGGGACAATGTCTGAGCACAACCACGTACAAACAAGCGAACCCTGTACTCACAGACAGGCAGACCACTGAGCCTTAATGCCACTGTGATTCTCAGCAATGCAGGCACAAACCAATGCCAGTGGCCGGATCACACATAACTGTGGCACAGCATGGACCCACTTTCATCAGCTTGAGAGCGACACGTCAACTGTTCCTCGACTTTCATGGAGGAGAAAAGAAAAATTATTTCTCGCTTTTGGCGGCGGCCTGATTCCTGAAGCAATGATATATGTGTATTTCTTTAATTTGGACACGTGCAAAAAACAAAACAAAACTGTAATGTGTTACTTTTAAACGTAAACAAATGTCTGTTACATTCAAGCCATTGACAAATGAGGTCACACAGAGTTGACTTGAGCCTGTCGACTCCACGCGACTCTCTCAGTGTTCTCAGTATAGCGGTGTTTAGATGTCATGTCGCCCGCCGACACTCCCACGCTGCACGCCGGGGGTGGCAGTTTTATGGCGAGACAAATGGAGGCGAGACATCTCCATACAGTGAGTGCAGAGACAAAGAAGTGTCCACGAAACGTTTGAGAATCAAACACAAGTTAAAAAAAAAATCAACATCAACAACAATAAAAGAAATTAACTTTTAAATGCTATTTTAAATTCACTTAAAATGTCACTTCCATTGTCTGCGTACAAGGCAAAGGTTAACTTTAATTTTTATCCTGGTCTCTATCCTCTTATCTTTTCTCTCTCTGTCATATTTGATGTTTTATTTGTAATCTGCTGAACTTGTCTCTGTACATTACTGCACGTCTGTCCGTCCTGGAAGAGGGATCCCCTGTACATGGGACTATTGCAGAGTTTTTCCTCACTCGATGTGAGGGTCTAAGGAGAGAGGGTGCCACCTTCTACAGACTGTAAAGCCCTTTGAGGCGAATTGTGTTTGTGATGTTGGGCTATATAAATAAAATGGACTTGAGTTGACAACTAGGCAAATGTTGGCAGACTTAAGGAAGCAGGTGATGAGATGGAAACACTCTCAAACTCATCAATGCGCCTTCACTGGAGGGTGTCAGCAGCTTGGAGTTCCTTTGGGTCAGCAGTCGGGGGTAATGGTAACATGGAAAATCAGCATGAGTCCACAGATCCTCAGCTCCATTCACATGTGCTGCATCCCGAGTATCTGTAGCAGCTGCATCACCGTGTGGTGTCCAAGCTGCACCACCCTGGACTGTGAAGCTGTGCAGCAGGTGATCTGAACAGCAGAGTTCCTCACAGGCAATTAAAGGACATTTTACCACAGGGGGGGCGCTGAAAAAGGAGGCCCACAAAATCCTGCCGGACCACACTTGACCCCAACTTAAACAAAGCAGACTATAACTCCCCAGAAACCATGACTCAAGTTTTATATTCAGCATTCAGCATCCAAATATCCCTCAGTTGTGACCTTCATTTACTGCTTCTGATGAATTGATTTGTACCATTTGTAATTTTTTTTGCGTAAGCATTTACTGTTTTAGACTGCTGGATCGGTAATGATGCATGTTTTACTTCCATTTTTCGTTAGTGAGAAAATACCTGTTCTAGTTTAATTCTCTTTCTTTTAATGATCTATCTTTATTTATTTATTTATTTGTTGTAGCCGGCCAAAAAACCCAGAAAAACCCACACAAACACACGTGGAGAGCATGGTCTTTTTGCTGCAAGGCAACAGTGCTGACCACTACTCTGCCGTGTGACCATAATCTGTATTAATCAAAAGTACTTTCTTAACATAATAAGTTATAGGGGAGTCAACCTAGAAGACTTCCCATAATTTAAATATTTCCATTCTTATTTCAGCTTCTTCCTTAAAATTGCACATAAAATTATATATATATAATAATTGTATGAATTAAAATGCATTTCAATTATGTTTAAAGAGCAGGAAATGACAATCTGAAAAATAAAACAAAGCAAATAATAATAAAGTGTTATAAACATTTCAAAAGGAGTGGGAATAACAAACTAAGAATCTAAGTAATATTGAAGTTATTATTGTAAGTGAATCACATCATCATTTGTACTAAAAGCATAAATAATATTATTTAAAATGTTTTGCATATATATTTAAATATATGTGTGTATTTTATTTACATATACAGCTGAATAGTTATAAAATCAAATAAAATAATAATAAAACAGTCAACATATCTGAGCTATGGTATAAATAGTATGCCACTTTTTACTGAATTAAAACACATATCTTTACTTCAGAGTTTGATGTTGCAACAAATACATTGTTAGAATTCCTGTGTCTTTTTTCAAATGTTTACTTAAGAGACCAAGGGTTATGTTTCTTTGCATCATCGCTCAGCAGAAAGTCAAGACGGGGGGTGGACACTGTTCCAACACTCTTGCTGTTCTTCAGACACAGTAAAGCACCAAAATAACAGGCCTTTTCTAAAAAAACAGATATATTACATTTGTTACATGAACAGCTCGATCACAGAACAGTCTAGTGAGACTGGCAGGGATCACAAGTCCTGAACCGCACACCATGCTTCCCAATTCTCCTCCTGGGTGCTTCTCCATGGGAGCTGCACTGTGAAGACCTGCATGTCCACATGAGGAAAAACACCAGCATTTTCCAATTAAGCTTTCTCTAGTTCCCTCTTGTGGCAGGATGAGGCAGAACATTTCCACTAGATACATGTGCTAGTTTTGTAATATTTCTGTTACTACTGTAAAATAACACATAGAGATGACTCCTGTGTCTGCCAGTGAGCACTATATTGCAGGTACACAAACAGATACATTTACAGACTTGTGACATACACAAGGTATAAATAATACCAATAGCAATAGCAAGGCATTGATTGTAGCCAGAGGTCAATCGATTCCATTCCAAAAATTGCCACCTGGATGATGGATAAATGCTTATTTAATCAATAAATGAACTGAAGTATCATAATTTAGCTAATTAATATAAAGCTCTTTATGTTATATAACTTTTAACTTAAATGCCGAATTATTCTTTTTGTGTTTTCTTATTATACTATAATAAATGTATGCATATGTTAAAGTAAACGTTATTAGTATTATGTTATTATTATCTATATTATTTATCATTCGTTTTTCTGAATGTTTTTTTTTTTATAAAAATGACAGCTATTTATTCATCGAGCTAGCGATCTCTCGTTGCTATAGTAGAGTTAGCTAGGCTAGGCTAGCTCTAGTTGCATGGCTATAAGAAAACCGGTTGTTGTAGCCCAATAGGTCTGTGACTGTTACTGTTTTAATGTGATCAATGACACGTTACGGCATGTAGTGTCATAATAAATATCAAAATGAACATGAACGTCTATGAAATGTTAAGCCCGTGTTAACCATTAAAAAGACACTATGACGACATCGCTCCAGCACGTGGTCCCGTGGTGTAATGGTTAGCACTCTGGACTTTGAATCCAGCGATCCGAGTTCAAATCTCGGCGGGACCTCATCCTTTTTGATACGCATTTCCTCATAAAACTGACTTTTCAGGGCATGATTTGTGTTTTCTTTTACGCTGTAACGATCGAAATTGTGAAATGTACCTTTAAGACATAAAACTGAATAGCAGCGCCACCAGGCGGCGACATACATAAACTAGTATGGTGTCATGTCATGACTGAAGCATTTACACATTTCGTGACACTTTGGCTTCCATCTGGTTTCTGTTACATTTATGTATGATACATTAACAACTGTACATGTGCAAAGAGCCAACAATAAAATATTATATTAACAGTAGCTATATGAATTACATTCTTTAACTCTATATGATAAACTATAGGTTACATTAAAAATAACTTGAATAAATAACTTGATCAATTTTTCTTTTACTTCAATTGACTTAAAAAGGTTTTCAGCTATTTATGTGGTGTTACACTGTACAGTGCGACTGCAAACAATGATATTTTCCATATTTTAAATTGGAAGAGTTGATAACAGTCATCCAGTCAGCTTATTTCTAATGTCCATTGGTAACAGAGTAATTCAAACATCAAATATGAATCTTACTACATACATACATTTATAATATATCAAATATAGTTCCTTTTATATGATTGAACTGAACTTACTGTAAATCTAGTCATTTTAGTTACGTGTAAAATGGCATTAATGATGAAACATACCCTTGTTGTGTCCCATTTGATTTTATTGCCTCAAATGTCTTGTCAAATGTGACACGGCCCGGATTGTTTTCTCTCAAACACATCTCAGGCCTAAAATATATTACTTCTTATACATAAAAAAATCCAGTATTAAAACAAAACAAAACCAAAAACAAAAAACAAAAAAACAATTGTGCCAAAAACACAAATACAAAAAACAAAACCATAGTGATAAAAATGCCCCCCCTTTTTTAAATGGCATTTAAAAAAATGTTTATAAAGTAAAGGCTTTTTAATGATAAACAAAAGTGTAAATTAAATTTCAGATTCAAAGCCAACTTTCCTTCATTTTCCTTTCTTATTGGTAATAATCCTTTATCGCTCTGTTTTAGGTTGTAGGTAACTTTTGCATAATACTGCATCTGTGGTTGTAGCTTCACAAAAATACTTGTGAAAGCAGAGATTCAGTTCACACTTTCTTCTTATATATATATATATATTCCAAATACTCAACCTCCTTCCATTAAATCACTTCCATGACCCTTTGTCACACCTATGACTCCCAACCGACATCTTAAAGGTCCAGTGTGCAACATTTAGGAGGGTTTATTGGCAGAAATGTAACATACTACTTATTAGAATTTATGTATAAGTGTATAATTGCTTTAAAATAAAGAATAAGCGTACAGTATAAGTGTAATTGTGTATGTGTGTGCCTAAACAGCCAAGGCTGTCATGTTTTGAGGGTGAAATTTACTTTGTGAGTTAGTAGAACCACATCCCTTTTGGTATATGAAGGCCACCGTAGTTCCCTGTTGCATGGGAAAGGACAGGAGTCCGCAGATGAAACCTCTATTCATTGCAATTTGCAGTGTCACCATTAGATGTCACTACACTGTACTTTTCCAAAAAAAAAAAAAACCCAAAAAAACAAAAGGACACCCTCTGAATCGTTGTCTCTTAAGCTTTGAATAAACATGTCAACAAAAGAGAGTGTGGTTAATTGATTGTCATACATTTTCTACAGTTTGTCGTCCTTCGTGTAAACGTTTGCGCCCTCTTTGAATTTGGCAAACATCACCAAAATCAGGTCAGATCAGTCTTTGGCTCATCAAATTAAAACTCTGCTCAGTAAAAGGACATATATTGCTACAGGACACGGAGGCCGTGATCTGTCAGAAGCAGATTTGAAAATCTACACAGACGCACAGACCGACACACACCTGAAATAATGCTCATCCTTATCTCCACCCACATCCCCTCGTGTCCACTTTCTTTAAACGTATCTGCACTCTCATCTACGCAGCTGTGGTCCCAGCATGACTTTGTTGATGAAGTTGACGATGGCCACCGCCGGCTGCTCTGGGTCCATCTCTGCAAACAGATGACAGACGTTTTCTGTGGCACTGCCCGTTCGCCTGGCCACAAAGCCGAACATCCTGTGGACGAAAACAGACAAGTGACAACAATGTGGTGTATGTTTGAGGAAATTAACACCAAGCTCTTGTACGGGCGCCATTTGGATGTAAATGGTACATGCAAATCAACAAATACAAAAAAACGAAACAAAATAAAAACATAGTGGTAAAGATGCCCCCCCTTTTTTTAATGGCATTTTAAAAAATGTTTATAAAGCAAAGGCTTTTTAATGTTAAACAAAAGTGTAAATAAAGTCATAACTTTTAAATTTCAGATTTAAAGCCAACTTTCCTTCATTTTCCTTTCTTACTGGTAGTAATCCTTTATCGCTCTGTTTTAGGTGGTAGGCAGCTTTTGCATAATACTGCATCTGTGGTTGTAGCTTCACAAAAATACTTTGTATTTATATGAAAGCAGAGATTCAGTTCACACTTTCTTCTCATATATATATATTCCAAATACTCAACCTCCTTCCATTAAATCAAGTGACAACAATGCCTCCCTGTTTTCTGAATGACTGTGGTGTATGTTTGAGGGAATTAACACCAAGCTATTATACATTGCCAACTAATTATTCTATTCGGATGTAAATGGTAGATGTAAATCTACTTTTTTCTTGTATTTGCTTCATTTATTTTATTTTTTCTTTGGGTTTATTGTCTTGTATATGGACTGAAATAAAGAAAATTCTAAAAAAAATCTAACCACTTTTTGTTATGTTTTATATTTTCTTCATTCTCCTATTTATACACATTTATTGCAACTTAATTTCTTATATTTATATATATTATATATAACTATTGCACAACACAACACAAGGATTTCCCAGTTTAATACAATCAGTTAAATACATCTATCTATCTAGAATTTGGTGATGTATCGTCACTCTTCCTTGTGCAATGCTATTATCGATACACCAGGGTAAATACTGATATTTTCATGAACAAATTAAGGTGCTCTAAAGTAAACAGTAAACATTCTGTTCACAGTGGCTCAAATGAATGAGAAAAACTTGGGCAGAAGTTAAGAAGAAGGAGTTTAAAGTGGGATAACGGTGGAGAGAGCTCTGTTAAGAGATGCCACATCCACAATCAACACATAGATATTATGCATTTGTTGTGAACAAACAGAGAAATCCTGCACTTTTAACTTTTCACACGTTTTGTTTTTCTTCAGTTAGACAAATTTCGTGATATAACACTAAATGATTGTCCTGCAATGTATTGATTATCACAGAATCGTTGTATAATCGTTGTATTATATTATTGGTATCGTGGCCCATGTATCGTGAGGTGCCCTTGGATTCCCACCCCTAATTCTCACTGCCATGCAATGTGGCACGATGCATAATTCGTGACCACATCTAGCCAAGAAGGAAAAAAAAAAAAACACAGTGACACAAGCACTTACTTGCTGGATGTGCTATCAGAATTAGTCCACCTGAAGCACGAGCACACAGAGACAACACAGAGGAAGACATGAATAACAACGACATGGAGACTGTTTTTATAAAAATACAGGCAACGACCAGCACCGTTCGTCCAGGTTTCAGAGTAAAAACAGCAGACCAGCACATCACAGAGAGACAGAGAGAGAGAGAGCTTATATTTATGAAATATAAGCCAATAAGAGAGTTATTTGTGCAGCAGCAGCAGCAGCAAGCACACATATGTTACTGACTGTTTTGAGCAGCACTAACATGTTGAAGCACAGATATGGCAAATACACTATACTGTATGTTTTTTTTTTAAAATAAAAAATCACATTCTCTGTGTGTTTTTTTAATGACCAACCTCTTGTCTTGCGGGTCAAGGCTGCTGAAAGTGACACTGTTAATCGGATAGTGTCTCCTGAAAAATAGCCTGCGTGAAGACAAACAATAGAACTCAATTGTCAATAAAATAATTACATTTTTTTGGGTCAAACTGATGCACATAATTTGTTGTGCAATAACAAATACTACCTTTTAAATAAAGTGAACTGTTACATCCACTCACTTATTTTCTTATTATTCTTTCTTTTCTATAAAAAACAATTACATGTAAATCAATAAAACTGACAAATTATGTTTTAGCTGAATGTTTCTTTCAGACCAACTACATTTTCCCATCAAATTTATTTATTTTCTTACATTCATGGTATAAAACTTGAAATATAAAGTTTTATAAATATTCTAAATTGATAAACTGTCAAACCCTTTCCTGTTCAAAGGACAAAAATCTTGAAACTAAGATAGAGGTCCTGAAAACATAAATTCATGTTCAGTACAAACCCCACAATATTGATCAGATTTAACCCCAGATCTGTGACATATTTTAAGTTGGCCAATAATTATAATTTGTATGAAATACTACTTAAATAAGGCCAAATACAATTTCTAAACATCTTTATTTATTTTATTTCCAGATAGCCATTTCATATTTATACTAACTGGCCGGCAAAAACAAAAGATTAGTCATCCCACTATTAATCTTGTGGGATTCATCTGTTTCTGCTGTTTCTGTACAAATGGCCCATTAACAGTGTGACTCTATCAGATGTTGTTTTATAAATTCACATAAACTCTCAATTTGTGAGAATATTGTATGTATGTTATATCTATAGGCCAAATACAATTTCTAAACATCTTTATTTATTTTATTTCCAGATAGCCATTTCATATTTATACTAACTGGCCGGCAAAAACAACTATTAATCTTGTGGGATTAATCTGGCCCATTAACAGTGTGACACTGTTGCTGATATTGAGCGAGGCTGCAGTGTCCAGGATGCACCTTCTCTTGCTGTCTGTTAGAGTGATTCCCTGAGACGACACTTTAAAGTGAACCACTGTCGCCACTGGACGTGGACTCAGAGCCAAAGTGCACTTTGTTGCCTTGGAAACAGCCTCCGGTCCCGTCAGAGATTCAGTTTCCACGGAGTTCAGGTAAAGCACGTTACAGGCTGTTTTCACAAAGAGATGAGGGAACATGGATGAGTTTTGATACAAGTCAGTGGGAAGTAAATAAGAGGCTTTAACGCTCTCTGCTGGTCACAAGACGGAACTGCAACAATTGCACTATAGTGCATGTGTGTCACATCCTACGAAAGTTCACAAAATCATTCAAGGCAAACGAAGCTCATGTGATACCTGCTCCTTGTTTGAGGAGATCAGCTGCTGTGCTGGTGTTTGTTGTACTCTGCATCTCTTGAAGTTCCCCAACCAGATCTGCAACATCAGAGTCTGCAGTTTCATAACAGTCCTGTCTCACTCACCACGGACGCTGTTCTAACAACAAACAGTCTTTGAAGAGTAGCAATTAATTCCTACTTAAGTAGAAGTAGATTGTTTGAAAAGACAGATATTTAATTTCAAAGGTACAGTGTGTAAAATTTAGCAACATTTATTGGTGTTGCAGCTGAATATCCCTCATGTCACCCTCCCCTTGTGAGTGTGTTGGAGAATGTATGCAGTGAAAACATGCTGAACTAGAATGGTGGTTTCTGATATAAAAAAAATAATGTCTGATATGTCTGAAGCAGTTAGTTGTACACTTTTAAAATATTAAATATACCTATTCAATTTTCAATTTCCATCAAATGAAAACAAATTCCCTGAAACTGTACACACTGGACCTTTAACTGTAAAAGTATAGATAAAGATAAATACTGATGTTACCTTTCTCTGGGATATGAAGGACACAAGGTAAAGAGATGGGAGTGATTGAATGCTGATACACCAGGGCTGATAAACTTCCTGAAACCGAAGACAGCAGGAGAACGTGAAAGTACAATATCTATGCAAATATCTAAACAATGAATCATATGATCTAGACGACCTGCTGAAGTTCAAACCAGCATCAGAATATGGACTTTAAATGTGGCCCGGTTGTTGGTGTCAGACAGTCTGATCTGATGTATTTTGTTTTCTAACTGCTGATTTACTGGGATTTTCACACACACACACACAGCCATCTTTACAGTTTAAAGAGAATTGTCAGACAGATACCCAGTGAGTGGCAGGTGACTGCTTTGAAATAATAAAAAGGCAACAGTAACCCACAAAAGTAACTCAAATAATTAACTTAAAAAGTTGATATCAAGTGGCGGCACACGTGCTGCGTGTGTGAGACCTCTGTCCTGAACCTTTATTTCGCGATTTGAGTCAGACTCATTTTGGAATTGTCATCTTGGAATATGTCTGAAAACCCTGCTCATTCACTAGATTAATGTTAAGTTAACTGAGCTCATTTTTGGGCACATAATGTTGCTGAATCTACACCTGACCAACTGAAGCAGCCACAGATCAGCGAGTGGCCAGGTAGTGCATATTATGACACACAAGAGAGAATAAAAAGGCAGAAAATAAGAGAAAAAGAAAACATTTTCACTTTCAGTATGTTGTACATGAATAAATGTGTAAAGCATAATATGACAGCTGTGTCTACAACATGACTGACCGAAGTAGGACTCGTTCTGACAACCCTTGATCTTCACTCCCCGTGGGCCAGTCTCGATGAGGAAGTGTCTCACCAGCTGTTCCAGAGGATCCACTGGGTGAGAGACAGAGAGACAGACAGAGAGAGAGAGACAGAGAGACAGGCAGAGAGAGAGAGAGAGAGAGAGACAGACAGAGAGAGAGAGACAGACAGTGGGAGAGAGACAGAGAGACAGACAGAGGGAGAGAGAGAGAGACAGAGGGAGAGAGACAGACAGAGGGAGAAAGAGACAGACAGAGACAGACCGAGGGAGAGAGACAGAGAGACAGACAGAGGGAGAGAGACAGAGAGACAGACAGAGAGAGACAGAGAGACAGACAGTGGGAGAGAGACAGAGAGACAAAGGGAGAGAGACAGACAGAGGGAGAGAGAGAGACAGAGAGACAGAGAGAGAGAGAGACAATTAACACGAGTCATGTTACTGGAGACTTTTTAAAAACCTTATCATCCTTTCCTGCTGTGGCCTTTTGTATTTCCAATTTCATACACATAAACAGATGCCATACACTTATGATCCATTAGTAACAATCTGCTATTCTGGATGCTATGCTAAATTTACCTAAACAAGCCCACATCATCATAATGGATAAGGCTCTGTCTTGAATTTTGAACTTATGCAAGTAATGTTTTCTTCTACAAAACAACATTATAGTTTATCATTTTGTGCACTTTTGTGCTCGTCAATCTGCCATCATTTTGGTTGATAAAATCCACCATGCTGTAAACAATCAAACCTCTGAAATACTAAATATAGTTATATATAAATATAGTATTTGAGGTGGATTTGATGTGCAGAAGGCAGAAAAAGCACAGGTTTTACAGAAAATATTTTAATTGTACAGTTATTTATATACCATTTTAGACAATGTACTGTTCTGAGTTTTTGTGCTTTTAAAATGTTTGTTTTCAATGTATTGTTTTTATTTTATTTTATTTTTTTTTATTTTAATGGACTCTGAGGTTAAAATGAAGTCTGATTTTAATTAAAAATTTAATTGAATATTGATGGTGACCCTATTCTATGCAAAAGTCAAAGTTAACCAGCATATAAAAGACCCAAACACTGAAAGAGCAAAATGAAACTCAGCCATTTATTCAATTTATTGAAGTTTGGGAGCAGCATAACTCAAAAAAGTAAAGGAAGAATTCAGATTATATTTTCTAGAGATTTAGGTTATGGCCCAAGGATGAATTATGGTTAGATTTTAATGGTGTAAACTGAGCAGCCTCTGTGGAGGTTTTTGCTAACACTCCCCCGTCAGTGTTTGTTTTTAATGTTTTTAATGACTGCTAAAGACGACACTGTTGATTTCATCCTTCCGTCTGAAAAATTTTAGAATACGGGTATGAATACGGGTATTTTCTCTGCCAAAGACAATGTGTTGTTGGCCAAGTTTGTCTGTTTGTAAGCAGCATAACTGCAAAAGTAAAGAACAGATTAGGATTACATTTTCCGGGGATGTTGGTGGTAAAGCAGATACACATTCAGGTACTGGCACTGTGGGAACCTGAGAGGCCTTGGCAGAGGTTTGCGCTCTTTATGTGTCATAAAAAGGCCCATTGGCAGCCAGGTCATAATATCATCATTCATACTGAATACCTTTGCTGCCACTGGTGTTGGCATTGGGAGGAGCGGTGGCCACTTTGAGGGCCAGACCATACGCCCCCTGAAAGGAGTTACTGTCCCTGATGAGGAAAGTCCCAGGTTCCTTGTCCTTTAACACAGCTATAGCTGTGGAAGAGAGGAAAACAACGACATCACTTACTCTTCAGTGCTCACTGAAAACCAAATTGCTTGGAAATGATAAAATACGTGAAAAACACTGCTCGTGTCTACTCTTCTCACCTTGGTCTCTGGAGATGCCTGGTTTGTACCAGTACTTGGAGCTATCCTGGACAAACTTGGCATTAACCCGAACATCTGCCTCGTCTTTGGAGTTTGACTGTGCCGAGCCTCGTCTCTGTTGCCCCGCTGGAGGAGAGAAAGTCGCGTGGTGTGCTGGGGACGGAGCTGAGGAGACTCTCTGAAGAGAGTTGTGTCCATTTTGAGATCCTGCAGTGGACGAAAGGCGCTTCTTCTCTGGGAGCGGTGGCTGGACGGAGGGGATGGTGACTGCAGTGTAACCCGTGTACGGGACATGAGGGACGTTCAGTAAGTGGTAGTAATAGGATGCTAATGGAAATGTGGGTGTGTTGTATCCATCTGGCACAGGGGACGGAGGTTTGTTGTCAGCTGAGCTGTCTCTGTCTGGACTTAGTCTGTGCCCTGCTGTGTCTGTAGCTATAGCGGAGCGCTGTGGAGAAGACTGAGGCTCTGGGGAACCAACAGGAGAATTTGGGGATGTGGTGGATGGGCTAGAATTGAGACTGGCAGAAGAATTAACTGTTACATTCCTGCTAAGATTGGACGGGGTATCGCTGGGAAGAGCAGAACCATTGAGCTGCATTTGGATGGGAGGGATGATGACAGCAGCATAACGTGAAGCATGTGACTGGTTAGATCCTTCAGCATTTCCTGCATTCTTGGCTGCACCAGTCTTACTGTCTGGGCTCAGATTGTGCTCACTTGATGATTGTGTGGTGTTTACAGATACACTGACAGTTTGGGTTTGTGTGTCTGTTGGTACTGTTGTACTTTTGTTGCTATTTGTGCAGGATTCTAGCTGTGTGGGGGTTTCCTGGCTTTGAAGAGAACTGTCGGCAGTCACACGGGTGGCAAAACATGGAAAAAAAAGAGATAATTATTTACACATAAAGTATGTGTAAATATACAAAAACATTATTCATCAGGTCCTGGAACATTGTGTATTTAAAAGCAATGGAGATAAGTTTCTGAATAAAGGATAAAAACATTCCCAATTGTAAGTATTGGAAAGTATGGAATGTTCTAACTGATGTATTAAAACTGTGTACATCTCTGCATAACTTTAAATGTGAAATAATCAAATTTGAAATAGACTACACTCTAATTTAGAGTAAAAATCTATTTTGTTTTTCTTTGTTTTGCATGCTATCTTATGGATTGTACAGGAGAGGCATATCTGCACTAAGCCTTGAGCTTCAGCCTATTCCTGTCTTTGGTTAGTGATTGTGTTGGATTGTATTGTGTGAAATGGATGTACATATTTTTCAGTGAAATGGATGTCAGTCAGCTGCCTTTTCACATAATTTAAAACCAAAATAAATGCATATCACATCATTAATGTCTTTCGCTCACCTGTCTTCAGTGTGTGTGGGGCTGCTGCTACCGATGAGTGTGTAGTCATGATCGGAGTCCAGTCCAGGAGTACTTGATGGGCCGTTAGAGTCTGATTTACCTTCTGAACTGTGGGATATGTCGTCCGCCACAACAGCTTTGGCTGTTGAAATAAAACATCACTTATTTAACATTTAATAATTTAGAAAAAAATAAGTGACAAAGTAGAAAAATAATAAATATGGACTAAAACATTTTCAATATTGATTATTGTGATAAAATGTCAGATAGAAATACAATTCCCAGGATCCCATGCTGCTTTCCTAATGTCAAACAAGGTATTTTGTTATTGCTTTAATTCAGAAACCTCTAGCAACAAATTACATACTGTGCATTAATAGTCACAGGGTACCTTGTATTCTGTTGCTATTAGCCAACTCTATTTCAGTTTAAATTTATATTATTTACCTTCACTATGTTGATTTTCTCTGGATCTAGAGGGAGTCTCAGGCAGCTGGACTCTCCCAGGAGACGGGCTACTAGCAGGCAGAGGTGAGGCTGAACCAGACTGGTATCCTGAGGCATAACCCCGGCTCTCGTGGCTCTCAGCTGGGGACGACTGATAAGGAGAGCAAGGGCAGGAGTGGCGGGGTGGTAGAGGTGTGTGGTACCCACTGCTGGCTCCATCCCGCACATCCACCAGAGTCTGGGGACTATGGTAGCTTTGGTGAGATGCAGGGGCAAATCTGGCTTGTTCCTGGTTTGAGCACTGACCCAAGGAGGAGGAAGAGTGACAGACCTGGAACGAAGGTGCGGCTGATTTGCACTGCCAGAGCTCTGCGTCTCTCACCACCTCCCACGGATTTTCACTTTCCCACAGTGGGGGCGCCTCTCTTGTTTGCTGAAGCCCTGCTCCCTGAGACCAGTGTAGGTTCTCTGTTTGGTCTGGGTGTAACGGTTGGAATGTTCTGACTGAGTCTCGCCTGCTGGAGCAGTCTCGACAGGGACAACCAGAGGACTGCGTTGGCGAGCTGAAGAACATTTCCCTGTAAGGACTGGAGGGCAGTGACTGATGGGAGAGATGAGTGGATGGGCTGTGGTTGGGATAATGGAAGAAGTGACACTCCTCGCCACTGCAGAGTCTGTTTGACATCGGGAGGGAAAGACTGTGTGGGTGTGTGTGTTCAGGGGCAGAGTAAGGGTAGTATGGTCTGTGGAGACAGGGCAGGGGTGGGGGAGGGGGTGGACGTTCCCATGGTAACTCAGATAAAGGATGGGCACTATGGCGATGGCAGAGTTCAATGTGAGCCGGATTCAGAGGAGGGGACACAGACTTGGAAGGCAAAGCAGGGAGGGTCTGACTTTTTGGGTGCACTTTGATGCTGTTGCAACGTCCGAGACAGTGATTGTTAGAAATGCAGGGCCCTCTCTCCCTCTCTTGTCTCACATCACTGCACTTTGCACTTGTTCGACCACAACATGAGGGCTCCCGTCTCAGGCCACCTGAACTTAGAGGGTCTCCATCATCTAAAATTGCTGTCTCCCTATCTTTTTCTTTTACTTTTGTCTTCTCTCTTGCTCTGTCTTCTAGAAAGTCAGTGTTTTCGCTTTCAGGACAGTTTGCTGGTGGAATAGCATCAGGGGGAAGTGAAGAGCGATTGGGGTTACTGGTGTAGGAGGGAGGCTGCAGGTGGCTCGGAGTTTGGGTCACTGTTGGACTGTAAGTGAGGCATCCATTTGGAGATGCTGCCAAAGCGGTTGAGCCTGGCCCACGTCGCTTCCTCACCTGCGCGTACAGACTTCCATCCAGAGGGCCCCTCGTATGAGAGATATCTGGTAAAAAGAAGAAGGAAGTATGAAGTTATGTTTAATTTTTCCCTCTTGCACTGGATTTACACATCATTAAACATTTATCTCAAACACTGCACAGCCCAAACTGATTTTGTTTTCCCCATTACAAATGTTTTGCTTACAATGTCTAATTTTTTTACAGCTATGTCTGTGAATACTTCTTACTCTCCATGCTGTCTTGGTGGTGTAGGTTGAAGTTCTCATAAGAATCCCATCTGACCACAGCGTCTGAGGTGTCATAATCCACCTTGATAGAGGCATCATTCTTACGATATTCTCGACCTTGGAGGACAGACATAACAATGTAGGCCCCGTTCAGAGCTGGTATTAAAATCCTTACTCAGTGACCTGATAACATGTGAACAGCATTAAGCACGACTGTCGGTGTGTGTCGGTGTGTGTCGGCGTGTATGTGTGTGCACAACTGACAGAAGGAGAGAGAGAGAGAGAGAGAAAAGATGAGAGGAGCTTTAGTGAATTAAAGCTCTGTTCATGTGGACGTGACATTATTTTCACCATTAGAGCAAATAAATCATAAATAAGTATTAATATCCTGGCTGTGGCTAAAAATAAATTAACATATGAGTGCTGATTAGATAACTTCAGAAGAGGAGGTGGTCTCTAATGTGCTCTACAGACAGATTACGTGTATACAGTTCAGGAATGTGGCCACATTTGTCCAAAAACCACCTCCAAATGTGGTTTCTGTGATCAGATCTGAGGATGTTATCAGGATGGATCAGGTAGTGCAATCTGCCCCGATCAGATCACTCAAGACATGTTAGTACCAGATCTGAGCATGGATGTGACAGAGGAAGGGATTTGGACCATAAAATGTAATGCACAATGCAGCAGAGAGACAAAAAAACAGTCAAAGGATAATATTCACCTTTAATTTTTTCTGGCCCATTGGAAAATATAAACTCAACAGTAGCATCAGGGGGGAACCTGTCATCTGCAGAAGAGATGAAAATAGTATATCCTGACAGTAACTACAAAAAGTGATGAAATAAACATGCAAAACAAAGTGCAAAGAATAAAAATCAACAAACAACAACAAAAAAATGTTGCTCTCTATTTTCATATTGGAAAAAAAATAGGACATTTAAACATCACTCAAGTAAACAGAGCACAAAGAAATTTGAAAGAAATTAATTTTATTTCCTCTGTGTGTATAATAATTGAATTATGCAATCCTGCAAACAGTACATATACATGTATATCCACGCTTCTATTTGCTCACTCAAATGTTTACATCATATCTGGTTTTTATACAGTAGTATGTAGTGTAGTGTAAATCCCAGAGACTGGGTCACGACTCATGGATGGGAAATTTATACATGCATTTGCTCAAGATTTTCCAGCCTTTTTCAAAAGATTTATTGAATAGCCATGCAATATTTTAATAAAGATTGTGAAACATTTATCTCTTCAAAAATTGCAGCACATATAAATAGCACATATATTCAAAAAGTTTTTAGATATTTCAAAAATGACAGTAAAAAAAATTGCTCTTGTCGCCATTTGTATTTTAACTTTATGTCATGATCGTTTGTCATCTTTGAAAATTAGGCCCCATTATAAGGAGTGTAGAAAACAGTGGCACCGCAGTTTAAAATCCTTCTGCGATGCCTTCATGACTGTTCGAAAAATTAAAAGTCACTGTCATCGTGTATTCCGCCTAACAGCCGATGAGTCTGTATTTGCTCACCTGTGCAGGCCACGTCCAGTTCAGTCTTGCCAAACCACAGCTGGGCTCCGTGAACAGTGCAGGTGTGGAACTGGACTCTGAAGACCACCTCCCTCTCTGCTGCTCGACTCCGCCGGTGATAGCACTTCACCTGCAGACAAAAAGTAATGCAAAGAATGACTCAAAGTAATTCATTTTGAATTGCTTTTAGGGATATAAAAGAGCACCTCTACTAGTAATTCAAAAGCAATATTAAGGTAGTACAATTGTGTTTCTGACATGTAAAAGTATTACACCAATGGTAGCCAACAGTAATTTTCATTAACAAGCTATTACCCTGGGCATTATAAATAACTTTGTATTTTTAAATTACTCTTATTACCACACTATTACTATTACTGTACGGTATTGTACAGTCAAAGAGCAGCCAGTGGGAAGAGGAGCAGCTAATGGACTGCAGCTATTACACCAAGATTCCAGCCATTTCCAAACAGTGAGGAACAGATCTTAAGAAGCTTTTGTTCCTCACCATAATGTCCCCCTTTAACAACAGTGCAGGCTCCATAGTCACACACAGCTTTCTCGCCCTGGAGCTCTGGGGATCACTGGACACACACAGAGAATAAAAATGGTCATCAAACCGGTCAAAAAAATGTCTCAGTTGGGTAAAACACTGCCAAACAATGGTAACTTAAATGTAAACACAGACCAGCCTGCACTTAAACACAGACACTGGCCTGTATAGACAAGATCTGTCAAAGTAACAGGGAGAGGGAAAGACGTGTGGACGCAGGAGGTGAGCCAGACAAGAAAACTCAGTGGTACAACTGGACAACTGAGTTTGTACTTACTATACACCTGACGTGTAGATCAGCTGTAGAGACTGATAGATTTTCAGGAAGGGATAGAAACCTATAAATACAAAAAGATGTTTAGACATTAGTCAACAGAACTCGAATGATATTATTTGTTCTACAGCAAATGCTGATGCTGATCTACAGAAATCAGAGCAGCCGATTTCTTTTGGCTGTTTTGGATGTTTTTCCGCCACCATGTGATAAACATAACAGTTAAATAATGATACAAAATGATACAAAAGATGGCTTAACTTAAACATTTATTGAACACCATTAACGCTTTGTCTCTGTGATTTGATTTTGTGTCTTCTATTTTATATGAAACTTACAACTTATTCAAAATAAAAGTTTTGTATAGGCCGTGTACTTTATTTTGATATTGTAAAAACTTTTCCTGTTTACACCAACATAAATTTGTGTAAATAAATAAATTAATAACTCACCTCCTCCAGCCTGGAAGTTTGCTAATGAGGGAATGAGAATCTGGTGGAGGAACATAGGACTGCTGTTCATTTTGATGGCTCCTGACAGAAGACCACTAAAGTAATAGATGTACCTGAAAAAAATTAATTGAGGTGTGGATGTGATGACAGCAAAGAGCAAGATGTGATAAATGTAGCTGGTGTAGACACACAGGCGTGTCTGACCTGTTCTGAGACGGCTGTAGGGAAGAGGAGACTTTGTCTTCACAGAACTTCCTCATGGCCAGTGTGGTAAGAGCCTGGTCTGCACTGTGGACACAACCAGCAGTGTAAGATCTGGAAACTTTGTGCTTAAGCTCATGAAGTGCTACATTAATGAAATCACTATGTCAGAATACGTGTCGAACTTTTTATTTTCACATATTAAAAACCATTCATAAAAATATTTTTTAAAAAAAGGGAAAAACTAATGAAAAACTGAAATATATTTTCACACAGATGCCCTGTGATGGACTGGCGACCTGTCCAGGGTGTACCCTGCCTCTTGCCCTATGTCAGCTGGAGCTAGGCACCAGTGCCCCCCGCGACCCTCAGTGGAGGATAAAGCGGTAGAAAATGAGTGAGAGTGAACATTACAGATATACTTGGTAAGAGATAATAAGACAGGAAAAGTCCTTTTCAAGTGTAACAGTGGTGATACAGTTTTGGAGGAAGGATTAAATATTTCTTCACTGAAAAGCATTTCTGATGTGGATAATTGATTTTTGACACATGTTGATATAGTAAGTAGCTTGTTACAATAATGAAAAAGAAAAAATTACCCAGCAGAAATCTTGCTGTAGTGCATATATGCTGCCACAATGACGCCTGTCTTCCCTTTGTTTCCCTGTAACGACACAAAACAAGATAACTATGACGGTTTGTTTTGGGGTTTTTTGTTCCAGTGTGTTAAATTTAAGAATGGGCGAGATTGCAGTTTGTAATAGATGGAGGTCTCATCTGCTCACCTCTCCCTATCAGAGAGAATGTTTCTTGTTTGTGTGGTACATAAATGTGAAAGGCATGCTCTGATTGGTTTGTCTGTTTGGGCTATTGGAAAAACATGGCGGTGCAAAATGGCAGCCTCTGTAGAGTAGGCCCCTGCATAAGGTACATATTAAAGGCTACAAATAATTATTATCAGTTTCTGCCAATAGATCCTCCTACATGTTACACACTGGACCT
This sequence comes from Brachirus orientalis, assembly GCA_016785285.1. Lineage (NCBI taxonomy): Eukaryota > Metazoa > Chordata > Actinopteri > Pleuronectiformes > Soleidae > Brachirus > Brachirus orientalis. The sequence continues at coordinate 1,935,138 of JAFBJR010000194.1, forward strand.
TAAACAGTGAAGAAAGTACTGCAGATGCCATTTCAGGCTGCATGAACCTTGCAGTGAAGAACCACTACATTGCTGGGGTCAGCGGTCAGCCAGGTCTCCATGGCTTTACAGATAGCACAGATCCTGTCCAAAGGCGGGGCATGAAGATCAGGCCAGCCATAGTCCTCCACCTAGATCACATGGGAAAATACAGTGAATAATAATATCATATTGGTGTAATCTGTTATTTTGTCGGACAGATGTCAATCCATGTACCTTTTGGTTAAGTCTGGTGATGTCATGTCTCTTCTCTGACAGATTGAGTAGCTGGAAATGGTACAAATGTATAAGATATCATTTAGTAGTAACTATTCATCAGTGACCAAAATCAACATCCACTCTGGACAGCTACACAAATACCTCTTTTATTAATCCAAAAAAACAAAACCTTGAATAGCAACTATTACATTAATTGGCCCTTTGCACCACAGCCATATTGTCATGTCATAGTAGGAAAATCACAGATTTATAGTAAGTAACCTAAAAAAATAAAGGCCTGAGTTCCTTAGCTTCCTCACTGTCAAGGTGTACACTGGTTCTCTTGCACACTGTCCTGACCATTGACCTTATATGTAAAGTAGACAGTCTTAATTTTTGCAGGTTCCAGCAGAAAGAAAAGATTGTTGAACACCTTACCTGGGGCCGATGCCACTGACTGTAAATAGAAACTGTTTGAATTTTCAGCTCCAGGTTTTCTTTGATATGACATAATGTTGATTTTGTAAATAATGTTTCTGTTTAGAGAAAAGTGGACAATAAAGTGCCGCACATATGAGTGGATACCCTGTGACAGCTTGTACAGTTCAGTAGGTGTTTGATTGCAGGTGATGTCAGTGGTCAAATTGTAAACTTCAAAGCTTAAAAACAGGAGTTTCTTTGCAAATGGCTGCTGTGCAGCAAATACAACATGGAATTTATATGTGTGTGTGACTTAAGTTTTATCACAAACCAGAAACTTGTCTTGGTGCTTGGATTTGAGCATGGAGGCCACTTCCTGTACATTTCGGCGGTACCGCTGCTCCTCCAGCTCAGGCAGGAAGAAGACGGAGATGATGCGTTCTGTGATGTAGGTGAGGTCAAAGTCATAGTGGTTCTCCATCACATGCTCCATCACCTGTTCCACACTTTTACTCCTGGACATTTGTGAGAATCCAATATCCTTTCAGTGCCATTAAGTGATGAAGACAATTACGCTTTGCATCTTTATTGTTGGTTTTTACTTTCCTTTTAAGGTGGCAGAGTCCAAATCAAATATCACATGAAGATTTTGTCCTGATGTGTGATTTGTCTTACCTTGGTAAGGAGCCTCTCTTCTTCTGTGACAAATATTTTGCTGATCCTCTCTGGAGAAAAACAAATAAAAACAAAGTATAAATATCAGATATTGGCTCAATAAATGTTACATACTCTAATATTTTGCTTATAGTCTGCTGTTGGGGGCAGTGTTACGATTGAGGGTCAAATAAATGAGGTCAGCTGACCTTTAATTAGCTGAAATTTTAATATTGTAACATTTTTTTATCATGATAACATTTCTGGCCATATTTCACAGCCCTAGCAGGATCATGCTTCTTTAAAACCGAGAGTGGAACCTGAATTAATGATTGATAAGATGTGTTTATTGTACTATTTTATTGATTTGAAGCTTGCTGATATACAATACCAACTTTCAATCACAGCATTACAGTCACTATGCAAAACATCACAGAATGTGACAGATATAAAATCATAACTTTGCACGATGAAAGCCGGTAACAAAGCCATTGGTGGCCTTAGACTTTTGCACATCACTGTACTGTTGATGCAAACATACCAGATCTGATGCTGAAGTGCAGGTGGGAGTCACCTGACAGGAAAGAAGGAGCACATGGTTATTTTATTGCAGCAGCCACATAAATATGCATAAGTATGTAGTTATGCACACAAATAAAGACAAACAAAGACACTGGGAATAAACAAGCACATGCAAAAATTATGTGCCTGGTTTAAAGATTTAGGTCTTGCTCCTGAAACACAGATGGTGACAGAGAAGGATGGAGTGAGACGGAAGAGTTGATGAGAGGACGGTAAAATTCATTCCCCTGCTGCAGCTGGTTTGAAGAAAAGACTGTCAGTACAGACTTTTAAAATGATGGACTAGTGACACATTGTAGTAGACACTTACACACACACACACACACACACACACACACACTGGTTTCCATGACTTCAGAGGACATTACATTGACTTACATTCATTTCCTGGAGACTTACTTTAAACTTAACCATAATTACTAGTGCCCTAACCATAACCCCGATCCTAACCTTAACCTAACCCTAACTTTAAAACATGTCTTCACCTTAAAAGTTTGTAATTTATATTATGGGGACTTGATTTTTGTCCCCATAAGGAAGACAAGCCCCCATAATGTGACTGTGTAAACAGAATTAGGTCCCCACAACATAAGGAATGCCAGACACACACACACAGGTTGATCAGTGACTTCCATTCATTTGGGCAGCCTTCCTCAGAAATAACATTTTCTGCCTCATTAGGACCAGGTTTTGGTTTCCATGAGGACAACTGGTCCTCACAAGGTCAGTGTTTATGCCAGATGCTTGGCACAGTCCTGCATGACTACCAAATGTAAAGACCATGAAGATGCTGTATGGGACTTCTTAAATTCTTCTTCCTCATATTTGTGGAACAATGAACAGATGTCAAATGCAGTTAAATAAGAAAAAGGGCTGATTATACAGAAAGATAATCAATAAAAAGTGAATGACTGTGATTTTGTCTGCCTTTGTGCCTTGTAAAGAAGCACGCGTTGTGATAAAGTTGACTGGAGGACGACTCGCCATGTGGTGTGCAGCTCCTAAACACTGCCCTTGAGCCAAGTGTAATTTGCCAAAACCACTAATACAGAGAGTAAGAGGGAATCTGAAGTCATGCAAAAAGACTCTACAGTCTGTACAGGTTCTTTTGTTCTGGACTGTTTATCGTAAGGACATAGTTTAAGTTGACCCTGTGGTGGTGAGCAGATAGATGAAGTGATATGTTGGGATGTTAACATGTCATTTCTAGTTAAGTCTGAATGACTTGGGGAAAATATCTAACTGCAATTTTTCAAACAGATACTTTTAAGTTCAATACTCATTATGTAATACTGTGTAAGTGCGGATGAAAGAAACGCAATGTAAGAAGCGATGACATGTTACCACATGACACCATAAATATACCTTCTCTATAAGTCTAATGTATAGATTCGATAAATTTGAATATTTGAAAAATAGACACATGATAACTTGTAAACTTTGAATCGGGCCTGAAGGGTCTGTGTAGGGCTGCAACTAACCATTATTTTCATAATCAATTATTACTTTCTCGATTAATCAAGTACTTGTTTAATCCGTAAAATATTAGAAAATGCGGATGCATGTTTCCAAAACCTGGAGATGATGATGTTCTCAAATATCTATTTGATTATTCAGTTTCAATATTTCTTTGTTATATGGAGCCAATCAACTATTCACATATAAGAATTTGAAACATGAAAGCGTGTTTTAATTATTGAATGAAAACCTGCAATTGATTAATCAATTATGAAAATAGGTGACAATCCATTTACTAATTGATTAATAATAAAATATTTGTTGTAGCCCTAGGTCTGTGTAGTACAATGTACTACTAATAAAAATTGATCAACTAATTGTCCATATTAATCCAAGCAATTTGCTATTCAAAATGTTTTGTATTAATAATATTTAATTATTATTTACAAAATTCATAACCTTCATAACCTGTCTTGTTCCACCTGTAATACCTTCACAGTCCACCTGGGGGCCGTGGCCAACGCAATAGCAATAAAATCAATGGACAACATGAGTGATAACTGAGGAAACAAACCATGAAATGGTATCACAGATTCAGTATCACAGCATTGCTACATTGTTAAGGATTGATAGGTGACACCCTATCACCTTTGACCTTTGAACCACACTGACCGACAGCTGAGATGCCCTCTGAGGCTGACCGCGGACCGGTGCTGACAGGTGTCATACTGTAGGTTAACAAGTCAAATGGCTGACAATTACACCATAAACAGCGCCCTGAGCCATTTATGATGATAGACAGATTTTTATACCTACCATACTATAAACTATACCTGCTCTAATGTTGATACAAAATAAAATATCAGTATATATATAAAAAACCTAATGCTGACTGCAAATGATGGTCATATACTGTATGTATTAAGAACATGATTTGGGGGTCATGTGATTTTCCCTGTCCTTTATCCAAATATGGGCTCTACTATCAGACCTGACTGAGGGAGCGTTTGTGTTTATACACCAGCAGTACAGAGGCGGGTGGGGGCAGGCAGTGTGTATCCCGCTTCAAGCTGCTGTCGCCAGGAGACACAAAATCTATAAACAGCTATACTGAGAAACACAGAAAGAGTCGTGCGGAGATGATATGCTTAGTCAACACTTAGTCAACAGTTTTCAGTTTAGGTTATGATTCTGCATTATTGTTCATTTCAAGTAAAATAACTAACTTTTTTTTCACTCGGGCTAAAGCTGTATTTCCCTCCTTTATTGTCACGGCCGTAAGCCTGTTTTAAGTTTCTTGAACAAAGATTTATCATGTGCGCAGATGATGCTTTCTTAATTCACAAGATTAAAAACTCCTCTGAATATAAACACAGAGGAGATGGTTAACAAGAGTGGAGACACAGAAAACACTTTAAGGGCCACATGATCTACAGAGTAATGAGTAAAAGGAGGAGTGAAGGGAAAGGGACATGCTGTAATTGGTAACAGCACCGGAAAATATGTTACTGCTTAACAGATCTGTCTTTTTTAAATGTCATGCAGCTGCCCTAATGCCCAAAAAGTGCTACAAAATACTGTAATTTTACAAAAACATGTTACAATGTTACAAAGAACGACTTAAGAGCTCAATAAAAATTACTTGCTACTACAAAAAATCATGATAATGATTTAAAAACATGTAACTTCTCTCAAAAATATCATGTATGTATGTTACAGAATGTAAAAAGTAATATTAACGTCAAAAATATTATGTACATTTGTGAAAAACAAAATTTTAAATTAGAGCATTGTAAATCATTAGGTCATTGATTGACTGTACTACCTACTAGGGCTGAACGATTTAATGTAAAAATCTAAATGCGATTATTTTGACCGAATTGTGACTGCAATATGATTCACAGTTAAAGAGGGAATGGTAATTTTTCCATAATTATTCAAATTTTCATTTAAACAACATACTAAAATGATTATGATAAATTATGATAAAACTACGGTTAATCGTGCAGCCCTACACCGCGTACCATAAATCTGTTCATCTGTTAGTGCACCAGGACAGTTAACAAACATGTCATAAAATCAACAGAAGGAAATAAAATGGAGGTCCAGCCATAGGACACACACACATATGTGTGCAGTTTGCCCACGTATAATCACAATTGTGCACACAAAAGAAGATCAGATTTGAAGCTAGAGGCGGAGGGCAACAACACGCAGCATAAAGACCGAGGGGGAAGACAGCAGAGTCAACAGGAAGCAATTTTCAACAGGATGTCAACACTGGTCAACCCTGGTTCATACGTAACACAAACACACACATGCAGGGTGTGTGCATGTGTTTTTTGGTAGCCGTGCAAGCCTCGGGGTCTTCATTAATGTGTGTGAAGTGAGTTCTGGAGCCACTGTGAACAAAAGCCATCTGGTTCAGTCTGTCCTGTTCATCAGGCAGCGTTAACTGAGGTGCCAGTGACAGCACTCAATCCCCCCCTCAGGGAGTTTACTGACCATAACTGAGGTGTACATTGTGTACAGTGGCTCATTTCTCCTTGTCGATCGAGAGCAATTTTCATTCCTCATGTCGGTCAGATGAGAATCAGTCATTTAAAGGTCTAAAGTGTAAGAATTAGTGGCATCTAATGACTCTGCAGTTTTTAACACACAGGCTACATTCGCTTCTACTTTGTCCCAAGCATGTCAGTAAACAATGGTTGGCTTTCATATAACATAGTGGTTCTCGAATATTGAGGTCTCAAAGCAACACCATTATCACCATCGTTAAAATAGAGGGGTGTAAATAGGCCGAACAAAGTCAGCCATAGACTTTTCACAGGAGGCAAATTTATTCCCAATAAGATCATTTGGTCTCTCATCATCCTCCTCTTCCTCACATATACTTCAGACACTGGCGGTGCCTGAATGATCCAGGAAAAAAAGAAAATATCTAGAAAAAATTTTGCACTTGTTCCTGAACTGTTATCCTTGAGCGTGCATCTTCCTTTTCAAGTTTCTTGGCTGCCATTCCACCCCACAACACCTAAGCTGAGGCACAGAGAATACTCTGTTTCACTGTCTTGAATTGCCTCTGCTTTTTTCCAGGCAGAGGAAATCCAACACAGAGATGTGCTGCATGGAGCAGCTGAAGCAGTTCCAAGAAGGCAGAATATAGATGTGAGCGTCTGAGACAGAGGCGTTGCTGTGCCACAGCGAGGAGGAGTGACTCTCACTCTGACAGCTCCGAGCTGACATCACACTGTGCAGAGGGATAAGTGAGTAAGCTTTCCCATTCCAAACTGGAAAAGCTAATTAACCATGTCTTTTTCCAGTTCCATACTGTCACAAAAAGACACTAATGCCCAAAGTCCACTAAAAGTAAGACTTAAAACTGCAGTGCGTAACTTTTGGCACTTTTTGTTGGTGATATTATTCTGCCACTGTTTGGCTGACATGAGCAAAAATTATGTAACATAATTTGTATGGCAAGTCCTTTTTCTGAATGCGGGCTCTGTCCAGCAATACTATCAGACCTGACTGAGGGAACGTTTGTGTGTATACAGCAGTGGTGAAGGGGTGCATTTTTTTTTCACCACTTCTTTGTGTTTTTCAGTTATTCTTCAACCTGTGTGCAGTCGTCACATTTTAAAGGTGCAATGTTGCTTTTGCATCCATCTGCCTTGTTAAAATCACTTCCTGTGTGCAGCACAGGGATGTCGCTGGGCGTCATTAACAGATCTTAACAGAGTGAAACAGAGAGAGAAGCATGGGGCTGAATAGACACTACGTGAACTCATTTGACATTAGTTTGAATGTAGAGGACATTTGTTTACATTTTAGGGTTACACACTACAGCTTTAAAGGTACAGTGTGTATAATTTATTTTATGTAATGTTGCAGCTAAACATCCCTTATATCTCCCTACCATTCCAAGCATGTTAAAGACCTATGTTGACCTCAGTTTGCATCAAAACTCAAAAGATGTTTGTTCATTGTGGGTAACTGTACAAACATGGTGGCCCAAATTGACGGCCTCCGTAGAGCTGAGTCTGCTCCCACTATACATATAAAAGGCTCAGTCTGGGGCAAAGAAAAAGAAAATAATCAGTTTGTCTTCCATTTTTGCCAAATGAAAATAATTTCACCCAACTTTTACACGCTGGACCTTTTTTGCAGGTACATATACTTAAAGTTGTACCCAGGGCAACAGAGGGCAAATGTAGGTGTGGTTATGACTGAGGAGGACTTACATGAAAGGGTGAAGTCCCCTCTCCTCTCACTGTATCATTATCGTTCTCTCATTTTTGCTCATTATTGCTCTACCTCTATTCCTTCCATCTTTGATCCCTCATTTCACCATTTCCTACCCCCTACCGCCTGCCACTCCCCCTTTCTTCCTCCTCTCCTGCCACCTCACACCCTCCCCCTCTCTACTGTCACTGCCTGGGGAGACAGGATAACCATCATCATCTCTACCGTGAGATACATGAATTTGCTTCCCACCTGAATAAACAACATCTGATGACAAAGAACACCTCGATAGGCAGAGCTTGTAACCAAGCAGAGACACTCTGTAAGTGGTCAGGAGAAGAGAGGGGATTAGGGGAAGCACGGACAAGGTCTCAAAGCAACAGATTAATTGTCTGGGGAGTAGAAAGATAGACAAAGCTCTTTAAAAAAAAGGCCAGGAAGAGGAAGGAGGAGACACAAACAGAGAGAAAGCAAGAGTTGCTGGATGGGAGAGAGAGAGAGAAAGATGTCAACAGCTGAACATACCTCCTGACCACTGACATAGAGAAGAGAGATTTCACAGAGCTATTTTGATAAAGCGCTTTATTTTAGACCAAATGACTCTCGGAACACTTAAGAGCTCTTTCTGTATATTTGTCATCCGTCAGTCATTTCACAACTCCACTTGGCTTCCCCCGCAGCAGCAGCAGCATTCAACATTATTAACATCTCTGCAGCATGACGACAGAAAAATAATGTGTGTATGGACTGTTGTGGTAATATTTCATTATTATGAGGTTCAATAAAGCAATAAAATTCAATTAACTATGATACTTGTCTGCACACAGTATCATACCAGTGATGGTTATAAATGGCGACGACAACGTGACAGCAATAACTCTCTACCTTAATCCTGTTACTCAGATGCTCATCTGGCAGGATTTTCCATTCTTATCTACTTCAAACACAACCCTGAGTGATTTTTTTAAATCCCATTCTCCATTGAATTTGTTGTTTCTGCCCTCCTATTGATCCGTAATGGTGAGCCACACGGGACAGCGTGTCCACCCTGTTCCCAGTGGAGAGAAACACACAAAAGGTCAAAAACACCTGATGGAAGAGAAGCTGCAGATCCACACCACATCTGGGCAGCATGTGTCTCTGCTGGGTTTGTAAACAAAGAAGAGGCTTGCATGCTTGTTTATCCATTCCAGCCCCACTGGCAGCGATAACATCATGACAGTTACGACTATCCTCTTCCTTATAGGGTCCTAATCACTATATCAATTCATAAGTCAGCACCAGACATTAGCAAAACAGCTGGTGGGTATGAGCAGACACCAGTGACCATCTGTTTTTCACTATACAACATTAACATCCATCACATGACGCCGTAGACAAGGTGCCCTTTTGTCCAGAGATGACAACATACATGTTACACAAAGACATCTTTACATAGTGCTGACACAGATTAATACAGTAACCTATAATCTCACTTATTTATGTGTGTGCATTTTGGACTATCTTTGGGCATTTTTAGTCAGACAATGAAGTGAAACAAATCTGGATAAAAATGCCACCACCAATGACAGCATTGCATTCAAATGCAAATTCAAATGCACAGTATGTAATTCGTGCTGCAAGGGGTCTCGCAGTCAAAACAGTAACAGATGTTTGACGATGTTAGGAAGCAGCATGGGATCGTGGGAACTGTTGTCTTGTTTGGTTCTCCTGTGCGTTTGCACTCTTTTGAGAACACGCAGCAAAATGAGTAATCGTTTAGTAATCAATTAAATGAAAAAAAAAAAAAAACAAATTTCAAAACAATCTTTAATTCTTATATTTCAGAGGGGCTTTGACCCAAAAGTTATAGCAGAGACTGTAAAACTGATGATGTAATTAAAAGGCGACCAAAAGGAAGTGGTCCGTTACCTTGAATAGGAATAACAAATTCTCTATATTTAAAGAGTGATGGAAATGTTTTGGCTAATGTAAGAACACTATTAAACAAAATATTACAATACATAGTCATTTTTAGATATTTTAATAATATTTTAACAGTTACACATAATCTTTTAAATAACATTTTATGTATCCAAGTGATGAAAAATTCACCTTCATTTTCAATCTTTATTGTGTCTATTTTAAGATTTTGTAAAGTATTCAGCTTCACCTACCCAGGGACAAAAGATGCAAATTAGCTCCACACCAACTCTGTTTGCTGTATAAGTGTATAGTAAAGTGAAATTAAATTAGAAGCAGGCTGTGGTTCCCATTGACTGCTAACCTGTAACTTTTATAAGACCTAGCTCATAAATAAGTAAATCGTATGAATTCACTCTCTGATATTAAAAATTAAAATCTCTGAGGTTCACTTTGTAGGTCACAGGAAGAGTCTCCACTTTGTTTTCTGCACTTGCCTGAATTACACTAAATTAAAATCCTCTTTTTGGCAAATCAAGAGCTCCCCAGCTGCAGCTTTAATGAGCTAACATGCACAATCACATGCTGTTTTAACACCGTGGACAGCGTTTACGGACATCCAATTGCGAGATAGTAGAAAATGAATACAAAGAAAGATTAAAAGTCAGAACTCAAGTGCCGAGTATGAGCTGAAGCAATATTTGTGAGTAAAAACAGAGCAGAGTGTATATTTACCTCTCAACAAGCAGCTTCAGTCCTTCCCTCTGCCTTTTAGCAGTCCTGTCTGAGGAGGGTGATACACCAGCTTCTCTCTCACAAATTCTATCCTTGCTCTCGTCACCAACTCCCTTCACCTCCCTCCCTCTTGCAAAATGACACACACTCGCTCACATGCTCGGTGCCAGGCAGCAGCACATGCAAGATAACTTTCCCCTTCTCTCCTTCTGTCTGTGTCATACACACATAGATGCTTTACAGCCTGTCAACTGTGCGAGGGCTTTGCCTTGCATGTGCGCAAATAACACAAACATCAATAGTCCTCAGGCTCTGCTGCTGATGTCCTGTGACCTTTTCAGCGGCCCGGGGCTCAGAGAGACGTAACAGCAGGCACAGCAAGAGTGGCAACAGGACAAAGAGGCAGAGTTAGATGGAGATGGTGTTTACATGACAGTGTATACAGTGTATTCAGTGTATGATGATGGTATATTACACAAACAAAAGAAATATTTGAAAATGTCAGAGGAGGAGGAAAGCTTGTGTAATCAAAATGTAAGCTTTTAAGTCAAAAAATAACAATGATGTGTCATCAGGGGTTAAAGAGTTTTCATTTATGCGCTGCAAACTGCGTTTATGTTTTGTTGCTACCCACTCGATAACGCAACTCGTAGCTCTCTAACAAACGTTATCGAAACATAAAAAGCCCCAATACCCCTCTCAAAAATGCCTCAACCACAGAAGAAGCAGAATGAGGGGGAGACACATTAACTTAAAGATGACTGTGGCGAGGCTGTTAAAGGCAGATGTGATGTTGATGGACATTTACTGTATAAAGCGTGTTAAAAGTCTGTTATTGTCGCAGTGTCGTCTCCTCAATCTCCACTTGTTGTTGATGCACAAAAACTAATCAAATAGGTTCAATGTTACAGTTGTGCATGTGTGTGGATACAATGTAATACCAGGTATAACAGAAGCTCCTTGTTTCCTTGTTTCTGAAACTGTGGAAAACAATGTTCTCTCTGTTTTAGGCTTGCAATCACCGTTTCAAGGACTAAATGTGGCTGCTGTACACATTTAAGATATTTTTGTTTTAACTGTTTCTACACAGCACCATAAATAATAAAGGTAATCAGAGGATGATGGTCTCAACATATGCAAAGATAGATGAAAGAAATTAAAAAAGGAAGCAATATGTTGACATTTGAGAGCGACAGAAGAGACACAGGACAGAGATAGCATAACATGAAAGCTCGCAGCCTTGGTCCCTTTATTTATGAATATCCCTAATGGAGAGATTACTTACACACACACATACACACACAGTCTACCTCCCCAGCTGCTGCTCCTCACTTATTTGTGTCCTCCCACTGATCTCTCACTCTGGAAGGCATCTAAGGCACTCTTGTTATTTTCTATATTTACCCACTCAGATTTCTTCCTGTCCAGATTGATCATAGTCCTGTGTGGTGATGATGATGATGATGATGATGATGATTACACCCCTCTCATCTGATTCTGCTGCAGCCACTATGACTTGTTTTGAGCTATTGCTGTGGTGACCAGGGGGTTGAGTATGACAAAAATAATAATCCACTGTTTAATGTGTGCCGCTCAGGAATAACAGCTGGTGGTTTAATCATACATACACCATTTGAGTGAGTGTGTATGTGTGATTGGGCACACACAAACAGACACTTGATAAATTTAAGACCCATCTTTGTATCCTCTCTTAGAAGATAGTGTGTCTGTCACTTACAACAACACTGTCTTTTACAAAGCTCTCCAAAATAAACTTCCAGTTTACTTGTCGTCATCACTCATAAATCTCAATGGACAACTGGTATTTTATTTATCTGTCACATTAATATTTCGTCAACATATTATGGATATTATGAGATCTTATATCTCTATAAATGTTACCACTGGTTGTTATTTCATCAGTGTAAACCCTGTTGAATGAGCTGCTCTCTGTCTTGGGCTGGACACTCTTGCAGAGGAGACTTTCAGTCTCAATGAGGCTTTCCTGGTCAAACAATGGTTATAATAATAATTGCAATTTCAATGAATGGACATTCTTCTTCTATACTGCTAATAAGTGGAATAAGCGACAGGAAACATATATGTTAGACCCATTTCTAGTATTTGCCGTTGTAAAGTCTGACTGTATTTATATTTTTTGTAAATTTTGTTATGTATTTTTATGTAACAATGAAATTTTTGCACTTTTATTTATTTGCACCACTTTTATATTTTTTTTTATATTTTATCATATTGTTTAAACTTGCATATACTGTATTTGCAGGGCACCTTTGTGGATGAGAGCCCTGCTCTCAGTTGGTTTTCTCAGGTTAAATAAAGTTTGTCTGGACTTGAGCTGATCTGAAAGCTGAGTAACAAATGCAATGGATTCCTCTGCAAGTGAGCAAGTGTGCTGTGTTACAGCAGGGTCATGAGCTCAGTCAGTGCTGTGTGATGTGGAGCTACAGTGAGCTGGGTCACATGAGACCAGAGGCAGCAATTGCCAGTGGTTTGACACAAGCTGAGGACAGATAGTGTATGAGAAAGCATGTCTTCTTCTGTTAAAAAACACAATTTTGGCATTGTAGTCTGTTTTATCCTGAACACTTAATGTGGAGAAAATGGCTTTTCCTGGTATAAGACACTTAAAAAAGCAAGATATTAATGTGTGAGCAGTCAGCTATGTGTTCAGTGGTAAATGATGGCCAAAGGAGCTGAATTTCCTTTCGTTCCAGAACTGTAATAGCAGTATTGTGATACTTCTTCTAAGGTTATCAAAATTCCACAATCCCATATCGCACCATGACTATGTCAGACTAGGTTGAAATGATAAGGAGGCAACAGTAAGTCAAAATCCACTCCCTGAACCCTAAACTCATCTAACCATGAAGCAGAGTGGGTGCCACTCCTGCCACAGTATTGGGTGTCCATTTTTTGTGTTCCTAATAAGGGCCTGTGAGTGTATAATCGGACAACTTTCCCTTTCATATTTAATTTCATTCAATTTAAACAACTTCAGTGGTCCCACTAGAGGCAGATAGTTCAGAGTTGTAAAGAAAAGAAAACACAACGAAAACACAACCATGAAAGTATACCAGACGACAAATAAAGTGCCAGTAACAATTATAATAAACCAATATTATTAAATGTAAAAAAAAAATCCAAAAATAATACAAAAGGCTGTATGAATATACAAATAAACTACAGTAAAAGGGCGCAACTGCATATTAAAGTCCTGTATATGTATTTGATTATATGTCATTACAGGCCTCTTGGTGGCCAAATACCTTTGTTCATATAGTTTGTTTATGGACCTTTTCTAAAGAAAATAATCAAGAGACTTGTCTTCAACAAGATGAAACTAATTCATAAAATCTTCTATCCTTGTTCGCTAAATAAATGGTTTCTAATGATGAATGACATTTAACATGGAGAAAACACTGAGAACACACCTCACACATAAAACTGGGGTTAATATAAAATAAATGGCATCATGACACACGCAGAGTCGTACCTGTGTGTGTGACAACTGTCAGCAGTCCCTGCTATGTCACATTACCACATGAGTGAATTACTCATAGCAACCTGGCTGGTAGCTATGAGTGAGGCCTTCTTTAAGCAGACATCTAGGTCAGTGCACATCACATTAACCTCACACTACCTAACCCCCTGTGTCACAGGAGCATGGTTTGTCGAACACAGAGGGAAAAGTCATAGTCTTACCTTGGCTTCACAAGACTTGTGAACTGCAACTTTGCATTCTGCGAACAGAAGGGAGAGTTTATTGTATCAGTGTTCGTGTCTCCGGTTCTGTCGCCTGAACTGACAGGGAGGTGAACTCACCCTTGCAGAAAGCCCCGGGGTTGATGATGTTGTGCTTGCAAACATCACATGTCCGTCTCTTCTTGAAGTTCTTCTCTGAGAAGCTGTGGCTCCCAGCTTTGGCGAGCTGCAGACACACAGGACAGAGTTAGGGTTAGATACCATGATCTTAAACAGATATTAAATATTATATAACAGATATTTAGTATAGTATTTCCCTTCACCACTGCAAGGTAGTGCCACAGTGGCAAGTGTGTAAAGATGTGACCATAAAAATAAGCTTTTGTGGACAAAGCAAGGAAAGAGTCAAAGGTAAATGTGACACAGATTGGCTCAAATTGTTTCACTTAAACCCTTTAGTATAGTGTATAAACAGTGCTTGTGCACAGTGGTGTCTTCCCAGTGAGACATTTCTTCCTAAAGGCAAATAAATGTAATACTGAGTCATAATCCATGGATTTTTTTTTTTATAAACAAATACTCAACAGTTGTGGTAACACCAGCCCAAAGTAATTGCTTCTGACAGGCACCTTCAACCATTCAATCTTTCCTCAGACAGAGACAGTGCATGTGTGTATTTGATCCCTCTTTATGACCCTTTCCTGGCATAAACACTGACCTTGTCCACTTGGACCACTAGTCGTCATGGAGACAAAACCTGGTCCTAATGAGGCAGAGCCTAATTTCTGAGGAACTGGTTTAGGGCTAAGATTTGAATTGTGTCTGGAGTTAAGGTTTGGAATTTAAGAATTAACTATTTAAGGTAGGAATAAGTTTGTGTGTGTGGTAACAGGAAAGGTGGAGGGCCACTAACAACATACGTGCCTACACTTTTCCTGTCTTGATGCATTTTCTGGCCTTGAAAAAACATTCTTCAGCATAGGCATTTTCCATTTTTTTTTTCATTTTCCGTTCCCTGGATTTTCCCTTAACAGAAGCAGCCTAGAATTTTACTCTAGAAGATGACTGCACATGCACACCAGCTCTGAAATACAGCACCTTAAAAAAACACATGGTTCTCACATTGGCCATCATCTTGAATCATGAGGGCAGAGGCAAACACACACATGAATAATAAAACAGCAGTACCACTGTGGAGTGTGTGCAGCTTACATCCTTCATGAATAGAAATGTGTAATTAATGTTTCATGTGACTCTTCCTTGAGCTTTGTTCAGTTACATGAAGTGCAGATCCCTGGATTCACTCACCAAAAATAATCTTTGATTTGGTCCAGACAGTTCATAGCTTTTCCATTACACTTACATCTCTAGTCATGGTTTAATGCATTTGCACTTGTATATGATAAGAAACTAGTGAATAAAAAATAAAACAAAACCCCGTCCATGTTGTAAAGATTCTCCGGTTTCCTCCCACATTCCAAAAACATGTGGATTTGGGGATTAGGAAAATAGAAAACTCTAAATTGGCCATAGGTGTGAGTGTGAGAGTGGATGTCTGTCTCTATGCGGCCTTGCAACGGACTGGCGACCTTTCCAGGGCATACCCTGCCTTTCGCACTAGTATGTCAGCTGGGATTGGCACCAGCAACCCTCACATGGAGGATAAAGTGGTCACTGAGTGAGACTGTATCATTACATTATGGGTATTGATCTTAAAATCAAAGCAGCAGAGAAGACGTCATTTAAGTATTGACATGGTGTCTGGTGTTATAATGAATGATTACTGCTGTGAACTCCCACATTAACTCTGAGCAAGCGTGTGTTTGTATGTGTACCTGCTATTCCTTATGTTGTAGAGACCTACGGTAAATCTGTTTACACAGTCACATTATAGGGACTTGTCTTCCTTAAGGAGACACAAATCAGGTTGCCATAATGTAAATTACTAAATTTTAAGGTGAAGACATGTTTTAAAGTTAGGCTGAGGTCAGGTTTACGTTAATTAGGACTAGTAATTATAGTTAAGGTTAGAGTAAATCTCCAGGAAATGAATGTAGGTCAACGCAATGTCCTCTGAAGTCATGGAAACCAATGTCTGTGTGTGTGTGTGAAGGACCTAGGAGGAGAGATGATGAGACAATACAGGGGCATGTGAGGAAAGAGGACATTCATCACAACATTTCTCCATTTAAATTTTAAATGTTATTACATAATTCATGGAACTCATGGGTGTGGAATTGATGGACTTACATAATGACCTACAACGGTGCTGACCCTTTATAAAGCTGAACTAAATTCACCTGCAGGATTAAAATAAAAAACAGCTATTAGTGAATTAAGCTACAGAGGAATTCTTCTTCCTGCATGAATTAAGTTCATCAGAATAAAATAACAAAAAGGGCTGCAAGTGAAAAAAACGTGTGTCTAGACCTGCAGCCAAAGCAAAGGAGAGTGACTTTAACACCACATCTTTAACAGTTGTGTGTGTAACATTTAAGATGGTTTATTGGCAGAAATTGAATATACTACCCATTAGTATGTTTGCTTATGTGTTCAATTGCTTTAAAAGTAAACGGTTGTTGTTATTGGCTCAGTGTATATGAGACAATAACACAATGGGCAGCGGCTTCTCCTACTTAAAAAGAGCAGTGACTAAGAGAAAACAACCCAAGCATAAAATGCCACACCTAAATATTTCATCAGATCCTCCTAGAAACCTCACTGAAAATCACTTCTTTAAAAAAAGAAAAAAAAATTGTGTACCAGTTCATTTTTTCTGAAAAAAGCAGGATGAGTCAAGGGCACCTCTAAGTGGTCAAAGTGTGTCAATGCAGCACTGCATCAAATCCTAGACAGAAATTAAATGCACATGATTGGAACCACTGGCTGTTCATGAAAATACATTATTCATCCAACTAATGACATTTAGCAGCACAAAATAAAAATTATTTGTTACATTAATGGTACTTGTTATATTCACACCTTAAACTTAGTAGGAAGAGTTTGAGAAAGTTTTCACGTGTATAAAAATGAAAACCTTTAGTCAGTGATAACTCAAAGGTTATTAAAATGTTATATGTGTCTGACTTTCTACAAAAAAAGGCTAAATGTTAGTTGATTTGGTTGCAGTCATCTGTCAGATAAAGTCAGGCGGGATGAAAGAGCCACTTGGCCACTTTAATAGGTACACCTGTTCAGCTGCTTTTTTAAGCAAATGAGGAGATAAGATGATAATTTAAAATAAATGACAATGGTTTGAAAAAGAGAGAAAGATCGAGTGAGCAGCAGTTCTCTGGGTGAAAACGACTGGACTGGTATGCAGAATATCATCTTTGAATGCACAACATATAGAACACTTAAGTAGATGGGCTAAAGCAGCAGCAAGACCACATCTGGTGCCTGTCAATTTATTAGTTTTTCTTTGTACCTAATTAAATGGACACAGATTAAATGACTCACGATTCTCCCAATGTGGGAACATCACATAATTGTAATACACACCCAGTTATTTCCCTCCATTTGTCACAGATAAGTGAATATTGGAGGAGCAACCGGAAACAGTGAAAGTTGAAAATTAATTTGATTGTTAAGAAAAAGAAAAGTTGAATTTGGATCAGGCGGCAGCTGCTCATGATATTTTGTCCACTAACTTTAATTCGTGTTCAGTACCAGAAGAAAGGAACTGTGGTTGAGTGGACGATCAGTCTCCAGAGGAACTTGTGACTATCAGCAGAGTTCCAGTATTGAATTGCAGTATTGAGGAACCCCACCCCTCTCAGATCTTTGCAGCCAAAGTCTGTGTCATACTCCAAGCATGTATGACCACAGCAGAGAGCCTCAAGCTCTTCAGTCTCTGGGTGAAAATACCTCATTGATACCAAGGTCAGAGGAGAATGACCACACTGGTCTGAAAGAATAAACAGGCAACAGTAACTCACAACAGTGAGTGAAATAAGCATTTGATACAACCAGGGTATGCAGATGGACGACTCGTCGAACACTGAAGCAGCAGAGGAACACACCGGGTGCTAGAGCTGCACGATATGGTTGAAAAAAATTATATTGCTTTTATTTGGACAGATATTGCAATTGCAATATGATTCAAAATTGGTAAAAGAGGACATTTTTTTCAACCTTGACTCATTTTTTTTTAACAAGAAAAGATTTGTCCAAATTGATTAGAAACTGATTTGACTTTTATTAGAGTCTGTCCACAGATACAACAAATTCTCTGATCTGTTAAGAAAGATTCAGGGACCAGCGAACTTCTGTTACAGTGTCTTCTCTTTATGCTGTCTTTATGTCTTGTATCAAATCGAAAGACTTGTAGAGACACTTGATTTTGATATTGCACCTGGTCATATTGCAGTTCTGGATTAATTGTGCAGTCCTACGGCGTGCCACACCTTCATTAGGAGTCCTGTAATGAACCTGAAAAACTTATAAATGATTGTCTTTTCTAATATCATGTTTATTTCCTTTCAGTAGAAGAAGCAGAAGTGGATTGGTTAACACCTGGAACCTGGAGGTGTGGTTATAAAATGGCCACTCTGTGACTGAGCATTTGTTGTTTCTGTATTTTTCTACTATTTTAAAAGACACACACACACATTGGCACAGCATTCAAAGTGAGGACCCTCATTGACTTGATGTATTCCCTAGCCCTTAACCATCCTTAACCATCACATCTAAGTACCCAACCCTAACCCGAACCCAATTCTAACCCTAACCCTAAAACCAGATCTTAACCCCTAAAAAGACAAAATGTCCTCATTCCATATGGTTAAATGTGGCCAAATACAAGACAGCACACACACACCACCAATACTAAACATACTAAATACATTTATAATAAATAATTCCTGTGTTTTCGTGCAATGTGTGACCTTTCTCCTTCATTATATTTAATTCAGTTAGAGTGGTGATTCCTTACGTGCACAGCCCATACATTTTTACCGTGAAATGTAAATGGACAGTGACACACAACCTCTGTGCAAAATGCCTGAGTCTGTGTGAATGAGTGTTTTTTTTCAGTGACACCTCACAACTGATGACATGCTGGATAGCAGGAGGTACAACCTCTAGCTTTGGTGGCATGCACACACGCACTCACACACACACACACACACACACATACATACATACACATGCACAGACGCACTCACACACACACACACACACACGATCAAGGGACGGGAGCAGGTGGCGAGCAAGTGGTATGCTCAAGTTTTGGCAGGGTATTTATAACCTGCTTGAGTAGAGACTGTTACCTCTAAACAGCTATGAAAATACTCAAAATAGGTGCGGGAATGAGTGTGTGTCTGTGTGTGTGTGCGTGTGTGGGCAGACCGCCAGATAAACAACCTAAAGAATTACTCCTGGACAGCTTACATGTATGACACATTACGTTCCTCTCCACTGCAGAGTCCACCCTTTCACCTGGGACTATATTATCATAATTTGGCACACGCATTCTCTCACACACAGGTTTGTGTAGCTGTTCCTCTTAGGAAACCATTCATTGAACAAAGTATTATTTCTAACCTTAACTACAATCAGTGGATCCCTAACCCTAAGCTTAACCTAACAAATCTTAGCTCTAAACTTAACCAGGTCTTCTGAAATGAGGTTATGCCTCATTAAGACAAGGTTTTGGTCTCCATGAGGACTATTGGTCCTGAAAAGGTCAGTGTTTATGCAAAAAAAAAAAAAAAAAGTCCCAAACAGGTAACAAATACCAGAACACGCACATGCACGCCTGCCCACAGACAGTAGGCACGGCACATTTTTGAGCAAAATAAATTATGTCCACATAAAGAGGTGAGTAGACTAAGTGAATTAACCCAATTTGAAACAGCTGCTCCTTCTAGCACTCTGACATAGTGTGCCACCAAGTGCACTTCAGTCAGTCTGTCATGTGAGAGTGTACACATTCACTTGGGCACTGTCACTCCTAAAACCAAGAGACTTTTTTATCTGCAAGAGCTCCAGAGGCTTTACATGTGTGACAGTGTGGTTTGTGCCTAAATCCATACATGTTCCTAAATAGAGGCAGCAGACAGGCGGACGGCAGGTCAAAACCGGACAGTAACTTATACCACTTCCTCTTGAACCTTGACTCCCGAGGGACATGATTAACAACTATCAAGTAGACACACACACACACATTTGTACAGCATTCATAGTGAGGACACTCATGGACAAAATGCATTTCCTAGCCTGTTACCCTAACCATAGCCATCACAACTAAATGCCTAACACTAAAACTTAACCACAATTCCTACCCTAAAATCAAATCTTAAACCTCAAAAAGCCCTTTTAATGGGAGACAGAACGTGGGAACCAGACAAAATGTCCTCACTCCCTATAGTTTTTGGTCCTCACAAAGATACACATCAGAGTATAGTAAATATTTGCATTGTGGTTGATTCTTTTGTTTGACATATTTGACATAACAGCTCAACACTGAACATGCATGTGTCGCAGGTGTAAAAAGGAGCAACAGAAAACACACATTTATCCTTGGGTATGTGCAGCATGTGATGCTTCTGTTCTATTTAGCCCACAAAAACACAAACAGAAGAGCCCGAACTGCTTTGGACTGCAGCCTTCATCTAATTTGGCTAATTCAGTTTGTGTCCATGACTAGTACATGATGAGTGTTGCATATAACAATTTAAAACAAAAAAGTCCAGCTGCTTCTGCTGAGTCAAATTACACAAACAAAGTATATCCTCAGCCCTTTGGAAGAGCTGCCACGTGACCATACACGTCCAAATATCCAGAATGCTTGGAGGATTTCTGGGGCTACTATGACTGTCTGCATTGTTAGAAAGTTCTCTCCCATATACAAAACCTACAAGCAGCACATGTCGTTCAGTGTAAGCCAGTATGTGTGCCATATTTTCCGAAAGAGGGCTTACCTCAGCAAGGTGAAGGATTTCAGGATGTACCTCCGCTTCTGTCTTGATAAGGATTTCTCCTGTGCCACTATCAGGTCCATGTTTCTTCACCTTGCCAGCACCAGTGCTATGAATGCACCCCATACTTCCAGGTGTCACCTTTCCTGCCTCCTCAATTTCCTCAACTCTTCCTCAATCACTCCTCTCGAACAAGTGCTTTAGTCCACAAAGTCCTCTTCTCTTCATGGGATGAAGGGCCTCCTTATGTCTTCAACATCTCCTTCTCCAACATGTTCCTCCTTCCAAAGTGACTCCTCATACCACGGCTCTTCTCGCTGACAGCTTGTCCTGTCCTGAAATCCACTCCAGATGACCCTCCTCCTTCTTCTCTTCTTCCTCTGCAAAAACCAAGCACAGACCTTCACCTCTTTCCTTGCCCTCTCCACTTACACTCTCCCATGTCCCTTACTCTCCAGCTTTCCTCACCATGAAAGCATGCAAGCACACACTCACCACCTCCTCCCCTTTTCCACTTGCCAATACCTTCTTTCCTTCTCTTCAGCCCCTACAGACCACCACTGTATGTACAAGACTTTTCTCCTCACTCACAGACCCTCCAGTCTATCCTTCTCTCTCTCTCTCCCTTCCTCCCTCCCTCCCTCTCTTGCTCCATGAGTCCCCCTTGCTGTCTCTCTCCATGGGGGAGAATGGGGGAGAAGGGGGCAGCTGTTTTGGCTTGCTGATGTCAGGCCCTTCCCCTTTTCCTTTGGCTTCATTTCAGCCCCTCTCACTCGTCTTCCGCACAAGGGAGCGATCAGATAGAGCTTCTTTCACACAAGGAATCCCTGCAGACTGTAGCTCTGTACAAGAGAACATCCTGGAAAGGCTTGAATGCATTGATCCCACTTCTCTCCGTTTCCTCAGCTTGTTGCGAAAAAGTGACGACATTTAACCACATGCTTGGGTTCTGTTGGGAAGAAAAGGGGGTGAAAGTAGCAAACAGGCCAAAAGATGAAACCCCATTCCTAAAAAAGTTGGGACACTAACTTGAAACTTTATTTAATGCACAAGACATGACTGTTTCACTGACTCGAGTTAGGGGAAAGGAAATATTTTTCATGGGATCACATTTCCTTATTTTTTTAATTACACTTTTTAATAATTTGGGAGTTGCAGATAATAATTGTTGCAGCTTTCCATGTGGAATGTTTCTTGTTTACAAGACTGATTTGGACTGCAAGCAGGCCAGTCAATGGCAGTGAAGCCATGCAGGATAACTGGTTTTGTAGTGCTGAAATAACCAAGACATCGTCTTGATGGGAGCATTTGTCCCTCCAAAATTCCAATATATATCTCTGAATCATTGGTAAAATGTTCCTGCACATTTAGCAGCTATTTCCACCCTTCATGCTTTTTATGAACTGAGACTTCTCCTGACTCACTGAATCTTTTCATGACGCAACTAGATGGTGAAAGACCTACATTCTGTGCAATATTTGGTTGAGAAGCATTGTCTTTGAATTAAATGACAGTTCACTAATTAAGTTTGGCACAAAATGGTTAACCAGGACCCGTGGATTCTCCTTTTATTTCCAATTTTCATACCCTCATCTGTAATTGGTACACTTGCTGATTATGAAACCCCTTAATACTTAAAAGTTTTGCTAGTGGAAACACTGAAATTCTTTTCTTTGTAGTTTTATCTGTTGAATTAAGGTTCAAGTCATTAAAAAATAAATAAATGAATAAATAAATAAATAAAAAATACAAATTTTAGTTTTTATTGCATTCATAGCAACTTTTCTGGAAATGGGGCTTACATATGAAATTAACTCCACAGTCATAACTGTCAGGACTTATGCCACAAAACATTAATGTCCCATCTTTACTCCCCAGGTTATGTGCTCTCTCCAAATTAAGACAATGACAAGCTCTGTGTTTAAATCTTACACCCCTCGCTTCCTTCATAACTCCCTCCCACCCTCCCTCTCTCTGTGTAAGGCACATGCATAAGCTACTGTACTGTGTTTCCTCTCACTGGCTTTCCTGGACAAAATACTGCTTTAGCCTGGAGGGTTCTAGGGCTGTGAGGGGAAAAAAATCCAACAATTAGCCCTTTCTGAAACCATGTTTTTAGCCACCAGTCGGACTATACAAAGCAGCCTTTGGTTAAAAACATGAGGGGAAAGAAAACAGCAAGTTGTGAGCTAAATTATGTGACAAACCATCAGGCATGTGGCAAGTGAAGATTTTCAGCAGCTTCAAAGAGACCACTATTACAGCTCCAGGAGGCCCCCAAACAGAAAAGAGGAACTCTATCCTCTCTGCCATCGGACCGGGGCCATTGCGGCCCGGAACCCTAAGTCTGTCATTCCCCCTTTATCTCCATGGAGCGCCTGTCTGCTCCAGGGGGCTCTGTCCACTATGTCATCCAAGCTAGGGCTTAAGTCTGCTGTGCCCGCCTTACCTCCCTGAGGCCAGGAGACCTGCCTGGCAGGGGCCCCTGATGGTGGGTCACTTTGGCTGATTTGTCGGTGGGTACAAGTGTGGAAGTGGTGGCGGCCTGGACAGTCTGTCATGCCCCTGCTATCATCTTGGAGCTCCTGTCAGATGAGAATGAAATGAAAAAAGAGAAAGTATCCAGTGACCGGTGGTCCTCTGGGTAAAAAATACCTGAAACGCCAGAGGTTGGACTGGTTCAAATTGATGGAAAAGCAACAGAAAATTAATGTATGTAAAAATTTAAAGGTATGGAGCAAAGCACATCCAGCTTTGAAGCAGATGAGCTACAGCAGCAAAAGACCATAGCAGATACCACTCCTCCTCCTTTATTAAAGTGGTGTGTGTACCTAATAATATGGCCTGTGAGACAGTAAGTATTTTTCAGTTCTTTGGTGACAGATAACACACGTGTAAACACGCTAGACTGTTGCAAGTCACTGCTCTTTTACAGTAAGTATGCTGAGAAGAGAGGGTCTGCTGTTCAGGAGTCCACAGACATTTTATTCTCGAGTATGTGTGTGTGTGTGTGACCTGGGGCTCAACAGGATCCTGACCAGCTGCCACCCAGATCCAGGCTCTCAGCAGGGTGCCAAGACCGTAGAAACACTGTGGAAATTTTGTGCTTGACAGACCACACCAGGAGAACTAGCCTGAAAAATACTGTTTTTGCTGCTCATCTATCTATAATTGCAAGGAACCTCTGTCAGATTGTTAACTGCGGCTCACATGACAAGCGACTAAGGGAACCAGTAAGTGTAATGTAGTGCTGACTTTGACACTGTTGTGTTTATGTAAAATGGTGTCCACAGTTTGAAGGGCCTTGTCATGCAAATACACACATATACTTTAGTTTGTCTATAAAAACTAGTGCCTAACATGAAACCTGCTCCAAACTTGGATTGAGACAATTCTGTAAAACTCAACATACTGTAAAGACCACATACCATTATAACAGACATTAAGACCCCCAATTTATTGATTGGAAGAAAAGCTTCTCATGAAAATTGTACTGAAACTCACATTCTGCCACAAGCAAGTCCAGACTTTCCTCAATTATTTGTACTCCTCACTTCAGAAGGAAGATGATTCAGAGAGCTGCAGAGATTCTGTAAAGATGGCTGGAAATGAGACCTTACTGAGCCTTTAATGGATGCGATTATTTCAGCAGAGGCTGTCGAAACAGAGACCTACGTACAGTAATTGAGGATTATAATAATGGCACTTAATTCTCAGGGAGAGGATCATGAAGCTGCTGTTTTTCTTGCCCTACTAACATAAAAATCAGCCCTGCTTACAGGAGGACTACCCCCTCACACAGCTGTTCTGCCTAATACTGTCCTCACTACAACAGTGTACAATACACATAAAAACGTTTTTTTTTTTAAATTATTTTCAACATCTTAACATTCATGCCTGTTAATACTGGAAGACGAGATTATCAAGACTAATTTTCAGGAATAAATTTGTAAGATATTAATTTCATTAAAGCAAATTAAGCAATGAATAAAAAAGGCAAATGATTAGGGATGATTAGTTATGGTAGTCATTGTGCTGCGCTACACCAATCATTTCCAACCACATCTGTGATCCACAAATATACAAAATTCATTCACTTTCCCCACTTTTTCCATTTATTACAATTCATTCAACGTTATCCATTAATTTCCCATGTGTCAGCTACTCCTTTTTCCCCATTTTAAAACAAGTCCAGTATGTGACTATTCTTTAGAACCTGAAAAGTCCCGAAGGTGGTGCAGGAGGGAAGGTCAAGTATGGGTGGGCGAGTGCATTTGAAAGCAGGACGACAGGTTTGTTGGAGGAAAAGAGGGAGGGAGTGATTTTCTCCCAGGAGCTTCTGCCATGTGAGAAGATTTTTCATAATATTTGTGAAATAATTGTGTTCTGCATTTGCTGTTTTCTACTCTTCTTGCATTTTTGGGGCCACATCTTCTTGTTTTCTCTCATTCAAGGTCTTCAGCATCATCTCCTTGGTCTCCATCCATTAGCAAAGCGGCGTACTTACTGGCTGAGCTGAACTTCTGGAAAAAAAAAAACAAAACAAAAACAAACAGGACCTGATCAGTAAATATATAACTAATAACTTTACTGAAAGTCTGAGCATCAAGTCAAAGCAGATATTAAATTCATCATAGATAAAGTGAATGGCCAAACATAATTTATGAATACACATACAACCATCTACATATCCATTTTAAAATGTGCAAAAAATTTGGTTAAATTGTAAAAGCGAATCATCCTTCACCTCCCTTTACTTCAGCTGGTCTCAGCCAAAGAGGACAAGAGTTCAGTAAATAAATATTTTATTTTAACATATTTCAAAACAATACCACAAAATGTTAATGTTAAAAATTGATTATTACAAAAATTTTGCTTATTTTTTTCTCTTAAAAGGGTAACAAAAGAACCAAAAACAGCACATTCAAGTAACAGATACAGTATATAAGCAATATCAATACTGTAAGTAACATACTGTTAAAATCTTGACGATGCTCATCCCTAGAGGCAACATACATGAAAGTGGTTTATAACGGATGTTATGTTAAAAAGGAAAACTCTTTCAACAGTTAATCGGGGAGACCCTTAAGACTTAAGGTTTACATTGTTTACACAATTTTTGGGTTGTTCCAGAAGACACTCAACTGCAGCAATTTCTGTTGTACTAGGAGAGGTTGTTGTCAGTCTTGACAGTGTCAGAAATTTGGAATGACTTGAACTCTAGTAGGCCTGACTGACCAATGAAAAATCAACATTAATTGGCGAAACAAACTCAGTCAAACAAAGTGCAGGCAAAACATCAACAGAACACCAGTATGTGGGATTCAATGTTTGTGGGATTCAATGTCCACTGCTTCTTCCTTAGGTTTTTCTCCACACATACAAACAGAATGATTGCCAGAACACGATTCATCCTCGTCTACTGTTCAACATGTGCTTGATTATGAAGCTGCCAACTTGAGTCATAGCTGAAGACTTACTAAGATCATAGCCCACAGTTCAATAGGTCAGCATCTGCATGCATCATACTTGATGTCTAAACCTGGTTTATTAAATCCATGTCACATAGTGTGATTTATAAGGCACTGTGGTAGAAGTGATTATTGGTGGAACTTCAGAGGCAAAAGAGGAAGTAACAGTAAGCTAGTTACATTTATTATTTGGAAAAGTTAGATGTTAATGCGTGACATTTAAACTTAACTTTTAGAGTCAACATTAGTCAATTTAAGAATTGGGATTTGTGTTAAATTAACATTTTCAGTGTTACTACATCACTGCAAAATTAACTGCATTGAAGAAGGCAAGAGTGTAGCCCCATCGTGCCATTTGAGGTGTAACAGGTGATGTTCCCAGATGTTAAATTTCACAATCCCCCTTCCGTTACCACAACCAATTACAATGGAAAACACCACTTCAGCAACACTGGAAGTTACAATGATAATTCACACAAGATGATTGCTCAAATCTCTGTAGGAGGCATAACTTAAGAAAACCAGGTCAGAACTTACAAGAGTTGGGGTTTCTTCGTATTTCTTTGGCTCTGGAGGAGGTCTGGAGTCTCGCTCTCTTCTGCTCTCCTTTCTACAATCAGAATAAACACTAGAGTCAAACTTCTTTGAACGGATTAAACACTGGATAGGTATCCCTTGCTGTGAATCCTCAAACCTGCACCAAGAAAAGAAGTGCACTGAAAATAGACAGTGTGACCAAATCAGTAATATTTTTATCATTTTTAGAAAATAAGTTTTCCTGCATTAAAACCTTATAACTATTTGATATAAAAAAGGTAAATTAATGTACACACCAGACTCCCTGGTGTCCTTCTACTGCCTTTTGCAACAGGACACGAGGGAATTCAGGCACCTTCTCTTATATAATTGAGCATAGACCATTTCTGTCCAGATGCTCAGTGATTGTCCTCCTGTCTGTCGAGTAATTTGGAGCTGCTAGCTATTGATGGCTGACCTGTCTGCCTCCTTTCTTCGGTCTCTGTTTGGCCCTTCTCCTCGGCCCCGCCCTGCTCCAGGCCCTGCAGGCCCCCCTCGTGCACGTGGGGGCCCCCGGTCCCGACGCACACCGTCAGCCTTGTTCTCATCTTAAAGGAGAAGCCAGACAGTTGAGTGAAGGGAGGGTGATGGACTCTTTTTGGTTTTTTAAACAGTAGACTACACTCACAACACACTGCAGCATCAAAAGCCACGGGGCTGGATTCAAAATGTGTTAGTCACTGATGTTGGGCCAAACTGTTTGAATGAAAAGCAAAAAAAAAACCACACTTCTCTTATACTCGATACTGGCCGTTTTATGTTTTGCCAAACGTTTCAAGAACAATCAAGTCAGAACCACCTTGAATTTGCATACAGTGCCTATTTAGTACGATATATGTTCCTGTGATTGATTGAAGACAAGATGATAAAGACAAGTGCAAGATATTTTTCTCCCCTTTTACACTCAGCTGCAAGACAATCCCATGAGCTTCTCTAGCCAGACTTGTTCATTGTTTATTTTGATATTGTTTCTTGACTGGCAGCTAACAGCTGCTCTCCTGTGGGTGAACAGGTCTTGATGAAAAAAAAAAAAAACTCTATGATGAAACAACAGAAATAATGGTTATTACTTTAACAACATTTATTTTTAAAACAGGGAATAAGGCTGGTGAATATTAAACTTCCCATCTACAGAGTGGAGTTCTTCTGTTTTATGGACTGAAAATCCCAGGCTACTCCTGTCATGTGCTCGAGACCACAAGTGTTTGGAAACATCTTTCATGACAACATTTCTGGGTCAGTGACAATGAATAAGAGTGTATTACAAAGCAAATTCATCCCAGTGCAGCCACAGTTCACTGAAGCAAGTCCACAATCAAGAAAAGAAAAGAAACAAGGACACTGTGTAGATTGTGGACAACAGTCCCAAAAGCAATTTTATATATGGGCAGTCAGATGTTTAAAAAAAAATGACACTTTCAGATACAATCTACACAGGTTGAGAGAAGACCTTTTTAGGCTTGCATTAAAAATGTAGATGTAGCAGTACCAGTTGCTCTGTATTCATCCTCTACCGCTTTATCCTCCACATGAGTGTCGCGGGGGACGGTAGTCCAAATTCATATATCTTTAAAAAAAAAAAATATTGGATTGCAAATAAACAAATGAATTGTTTATGTGCAAAACTTTGATCCGTAATTTGTCACCATACCAAATAATGTGTTGAATATTCCCACCCATTCAAAACATCATAATAGGATATCGCTACAAATAATGAATTACCATCAGCTGTAATTTGGGATCAAACCTGATTTTTAAAATGCTTTTTTTCTTTTTTTTTTATTACAACGTCACCATTCCAAACATTGTTAGCTGTGGACATGCATGCTAATATGCCTATATTAGCTTTTAGCTCAAAATGCAGACAGGCCCCAAAACAAGCAGGGCCACCGAGGGCCAAGCCTGAAATGTCCATGAAATGGCCACTGTACAGAGAATATGCTGTTCTCGTGAACATAATTTGGCCTCTACACAAGTTTCAAAGTCTGCATGATTCCATATTTTTGCAGATAAATGGAAGTATGTTTTATGTATAGAATGTCGTCCTTCGTCAGTTTCCTTTGTTTTTGTTGACTCCTTTTATGATTACTGCCTCTTGGTTGTTCAAATATATTCGTGGTCTACAGTGGAATTTGGTGAGGGTGAAATTCCATTGTGCCTAGTACTCATCATCATCAGTCTTACCCTTTCCAGATCCTCTTTCATCTGCAGAACTTGAAGAGCTGAAGAGAAAGTAAAGAAAGAAGTTAATGAGTTTAACTTCTCTTTGAGCCTGTGATAATTAATTATAGCTCTGAAATACTGAAAAGCTTTATAGGATGTACAATTTTCTCACCTGAGCTTGGGAGGACCTGAGCCACCAGGGGAGACAGGAGAGACCGGGAGTCGTCCATCACCATCACTTGTGCCTGAGCTGCCCGCACTTCTCTTGGCCCAGGCATTCTCCTTAGGAGGAGGTGCAGGCATCACCTTCAGAGGCTCCTTGGAGGAGCTGGTGGAGGAGAGGCGTGAGGATGACACAGGAGAGGAAGGGTCCCCTTCTCTGCCACTGAAAACCTCATTCTCCCCAGAGCGCTCTCCATCTCGACACCGAGACGCTGGAGGAAGGAAAAAGGGAACATAAATTTACGCCATGTAGTATTTCAACCTTCGAATAATGTCTCCAAATATACTTTAAAATTACTGTCTACTGATAACAGTTTGATTAGCACCCTTTCCAGAGTGAGAGGGTCTTCATCTGCACTGGCACTATTTAACTTTGGTTCGGGTCACTCCAAAAACGAACGTGAAACCAACTTCACTGCTTCGACTGCTTACGTCTCAGCGCTCTGAGTGAGCAAAGCTGCTGTAAGTTTGGGGGGTGAAAGAATTTTGTTGGAGGAGTCAAAGAGGGAGAGTGATAGGATAAGATGGTGGACATGGGTGAATATTAGTCCCGCTTTCACTCAGAGTGATAGTGACCTGGCTCCACTGTTGGACTAATAAGTAGACATTGCTGTGTGTTCATGTTTGAGATTCAAAGTTACTCATGTAGTGGGGTGGTTTTTTCCCCCCTTGCTGCTAGTCATGGCTAAAATGCTAGCTGAAGACACTAGAGTCTCCAGTGTAGTTGGGTTTGTCCACAAATACAAGTTACCACGGCGTATGTTTAAGAAAGTTGCAACAGACAGTACTTTTTCTTGTCATGATATGAATGTTCCCAATCAGGCAATATCTTTTTTTTTTCTTTAGCTAATAAAATGGAGAAAAATGTCCACTTATTGTGATGAACCCAGAGAACTATCACAAAACCCAACATAATTTGCTTTTAGATGTGTGGTAGCTACTACTTTTAAAAGCAAACACTGATGCAAATATCTCACCTCTTCCAGAAGAGCTTCCTTGCTGCGAGGACTCACTTCCTGTGCGAGATCGCTCAGTATGAGTTTCCTCATTACGCCAGCTTGGGTCCCTGGAAACAAAGAAAGTGAACAAAAAAAATAATTAAGCCCAACTGATATAAATTATAAAGATGGGAAATATTTGAAAAGGAGGGCTTTTATTTAAGAACACAAAATAAATGCCCATCTTTGTCAACCCCTGACCTGTCTCTCATCTTTCTGTCAGGTGCCCGGCCTTTGTCCTCATCCAGCTGCTTCTGCAGTTTCTCCTCCTCCTTCTTCAGCCGCTCCTCTACCTCCCTCTCCCTGGCTGCTGTATCAACAGGCTTGGCTCCACCAAAAATTGATGAGGCCCTGCCACTGGAACTTGGAGCTGCAGCAGGAGAAGTTCCTCCACCACCACCGCCGCCGCCGCCGCCGCCGCCGCCACCACCCCCACTAGATTCCTCCTCCTTAGGCACGCTACGAGGCTTTAGGTTCAACTTGGGTCTCTGTGGAGGAGCTAAAGGAGAAGAAAGAATCATATTAAAATGCAATTATATTAAAATGCAAACAAAAAATATATCCTGAATCCTGAATGATAAATTATATCATTATATCCTGAACTCTTACCTCTGTCTTCACGCCTCTCCTCCCGTCTCTCGTACCGATCCTCACGGTCACCGTAACGATCCCTGTCGCCATAACGATCACCGCTACCCCGAGTGTCATCATAATCACGACGGAAGCCACTGCCAAAGGCACGACGACCACCTCCACCACGAGAATCATAGCCTAGCAGGAAACAGGGACAGGAACAAAATAAGTGAGCAACAAAAACCTGAAGAAACTAAAACAAAAAAAAAAAAAACAGCTGTGAACAAATAGTAAAACTAAAAAGGTCATGAGAACAATAATCTAAATTTGCATGGCAAAGTTAAAAAATACATCTATTTTCTTCAGCAAAAAGTGGTAATTTTAGTTTAGTTCTACAGCACCTAACAAATTGCTATGACAACAAAAAGCAAAATGAAAACTGAGCAGGACAGCAAAGTAGGTACTAGGAACAATAATTATTAAATGATAGTCAGGCAACTGCTGTTAAAGAAAAGATCAAGAATTATTTATTAACTGACAGTGACTGTTCATCTGTGTGTTTCTGCATGCTCTTTAATTTATACTTACACCAGCAGAGGGCACCTATCTCCCAAAAACACTAAAATAATTATCACAAGAAATAGTAAAAATGCATCAAAACAGTTGCGAGGTGAGATGAAGCAACCTCTGAGCTGCACCTTAAAATGTTACAAAAACAAATGGACATTTGTAGCAGAAAATATATGCACACCAGCTTTTTACGGAAAGAACTTATTATTATTGTTGTTATTACCGGCAAGGTGACATTTTGGGACCCAGTCCTTGCTCAGACCATACCAACAATATAACCAAAACACTCACCCACCTCTGTCATAGTCTCTGCGGTCACGGTCATCGTAACGATCCCGGTAGCGGTCTCTGCCTCCATCATAACGATCACCGTCCCTCCGTGGCCCGTCTCTGTAACGATCTGACTCGTAACGATCCCGTGATCCTGCAAGAAATCAACAAGATAATGAAGTTGTTCCAGACACAGATTAAAAAAACTGCTAAACTGATCCTTGGATACAGTGTGAAATTAGGTGTGAGGTACAGAAACAGGGCCACACAGTTGGTGTGTAGTGGTAAGCACTCGTGCCTGTGCAGCAAAACCACCTGGGTTCACAAACTGGTCAGAACAAGGGCTTTGCTGCATGGAATTTGCATGTTCTCCCTGTGTCTGCATAGGTTTTCCGGCCTCCTCTCACTGTCAAGTGGATTAGAGGCCTTTCACACTATGTCAGCTAGTATTAGGCACCAACGACCCTCATGTAGAGGATAAAGTGGTTGAAGGTGAGAGAGCGAGTACATAAACATTTGACTCACTCTCTCCAAAGCCATCATCTCTCCTGGGAGGTCCATCATCATCTGCACTTGGCCGAGCTCTCCAGTCACTGTCAGTCTTATCAGGACCCATGTCTGACATCCGTCCACCCCTGTCTCGGCCTCCCATTGGCCCACTATCTCGCTCTAAAGCACAAAGAAGACAATGTTCATGTCAAGTACAGAAAACTTCCTTTTGCCAAACTGCACTAAAGGCAAAGATAAGTCTTGCAGTGTAGCACTAAATATAGAGGTCAGCAGTGGTTAGCAGTGTACCTTTATCATTAGACTGGTCTGCAATATCCACTCGGATCCTACGGTTTCCAAGATTCTGTTTAAGAGAAAGGGGAAAATTAGTCAGTGACTCTTCCTGATGGGCATTGAACCAATCGATTTAATAAAGCTACTATACTGCTACTTCCTTGCTGCATTGCTTCAACTGCTCCTTGAGGACTCTCGCAAGACCTGCTGATGTTAGCAAGTGCTCCATTGCTCACAATACTTGATGTTTAATTTGTGTCCCTTCTTTAAGTTAAAATTCTTCATAAAACATTTAAAAACATTTAAAAATACAAAAAAGTGTATCTCTCTGAAATGCTGCTTTAATTTGAAATTTTTCAAATTTGAAATTTTTCAAATTAAAGCACAAGTACTGCTCAAAGTTTGTCTGACATACAAAGTAACATACAAATTTTGTATTTACAATATTAAACCTTTGTATTTACAATATTAGTTACACAATTGGCTTTATGTTTGCTCAAGTTTTTAAAGTGGAACTATGCAAAATTCTAACCCTAATGTAACAGCTTTGGAGTCATTGTGATGGTTAAATGGCTTGTTGTGGGGAGATTGGGGGCCGTCTCTACTTCCCCTATTGTCTTAGTGGAAAACCAATCTTGAAAGATCAGAGTCGCTGGCCGGACATCAGTGGTCTTATGAAGAGAAACAAATTGCTTTATGGCACCACACACACACATCTCCCAGCCAGCGAAAAACCATTGTCGGATAAAGCGAGTAAGAGAAAATGGCTGTGACCAAGCGAAGGGCCACACGACATCAGACCGGCCTTTTCCGAATGGCGAGAATTAAAAAAAACACAAGCGCAACAGCAAGAACGCATCCTTTTTGTATGCTTCTCTAACTATCTCCGGGATAAACTACCTGTTCTCTATGTATTTATGTGTATTTGCAATTAACTGCATGGCTTGTGCTCGTCGGCTCTGTTGAAAAGAAATGCACATGGCCAGGAGAGGGAAAGGAAGGAGGGCAAGCATCACTTATGAGTGCCAGAGTTCCACTTTAATTGTGAACCTGCAATAAAAAAAAATAGGATTCTCTGGTCTTGGAAACTAGTGAAGTGCCTGCATATCGAGCTTCAACTGACAAATCATCATGTGCATGGGACATTGTGTGTCTTTTCTCTATTGGCATGACCCCAATGCAGAAGTGGCTTGTTGAGTACTGTTGCATTTCTATCAGCTGCTCACACTGGTGCCTTCAGTTAACAGAACGACAAAATAAACAGCAGGAGAAACAGACAAAGGACTCCTGCTTCAGACAGGCAAGTTTTGCCAAACAGCCAGACAGAACTACTGACTGACAGATGTATACAATTATGCATCTTATGTACCGCTAAATGTACAGGTCAACTTGATTTTACAGTCGCTAAATATTTTTAGTCCAAAGTATAAAACTGAATATAGATATGACACCCAATTCTGTCTTCATCATCTTACCTCCTCATTGAGACTAAGGGCCCTTAAGAGAGATTCCACATCATCAAATTCAGCATAGCCAAAGCCCTTCAGCCTCTCTGGGTTACTGGGCTCTCGAGGCAGACGCACTGCACTGATCTGACAATGAAGAAAATGACAGAATCACACATGAGATGCAAAGAGCAGAATGCAGTTGAAAAATATGGACAAAGTGGTTATAAGGACACACTTTCTTGAGTGCTTGTATGATTGTAACTATTTTAGGGGACGAATCCTACTCAGCTATGTCTGATGATCCAAAGGCAGGAACAAAAATGGATTTTAAATGACAAATTAATGAGATATTGTATGAAAGCTTTGATGAAACTGAAAAGGACATTGACAAGCTTTGTTTTTTTCTGTAATTTGTTTTTCTCCAGTATTCTTGACTACATGAGGAAACAGGTAAAACAACAACAGTCTGAATTATTGCTTTAATGAACACACTCCAAATACAAACAGGATGAGCAACATTAGAGCATTCCTTGAACATGTGTCTACACCTGTAAACTCAGTTTACCAGTCCTGAGTAGTGCAACTAAAATGGTTACTCAAAATTTACTGGATGCACTGCTGTTCCTATAACCACCTCAATGCATGTGCTTGTTAAACCTACTGCCAAGCCGCGGAAGAAGTCTTTGATTGATTCTTCAGTGACTTCATAGGGCAGGTTGCCAAGGAAGGCTGTGTACGGTGGGCTGCGGGGCAGTCGAGACCGGTCAATATTGGGCTCACGGGCAGAGCGAGGTGCTGTGGGGAGGATGGAGCGGTCAATGGGCGGCGCCCGGAATGAGTCCTCCTCTGTGTGCCACGAAGTCGAGACTAGAGAGATAAAACAAGGATACACAAATGTCAGATGAGGCATTATCAAACTATCTTCATTACTGGTTAGTAACATGACATGTTTATACTCAGCAGCTATGTCACAAATTTCTGAAATGTAAAAAAGAGCACATCCAAATGTCTAGTGTCAAAACTGAGGTCTTGGCAGGTTTTCAATAAATTATTAAGTCAAGATTAATTATTTATCTATCACCAAATCAAATCATCCAAAATAAAGTTTTCTTGTTGAATAGTGATTTAATCAAATGTAAACCAGTTAAACAAGTAGAAACAAGTGATATCAGATTTCTAAATGCGAGTGTTTTCTTTCTATAACAGTTATTTAAATTTACTTGGGAAAAATAAATTCAGATTTTTTTCAAGCCTCAAAATCAGTTTTGAGGCTTGGGAAAAACAGAAAGACATTCAATAACATTATATGGAGGAAGCAAATCATTAATTAATGAAGATAATGTTAGATATATATAGTAGATAAACATAACTGACAACCGTCTAGTTGTCAGTTATGTTTAAAAAAAAAAAAAAAAAAAAAAAAAAGGCAAGGACTTAGTTGAATTTCTTGAAGACGTTTCGCTTCTTCAGTTCTGTTTGACTGGTGGAGAGTCTAGGACTTATAAACTCTGTCAGGTTCTTGGTCCATGGGGTGTGGTTTGGACAGGAAGGGGGTGTGAGTTGTTAACTAAAAGGTTAGATGAGTCGTTAAGTCGTCAAAGGGTCGTTAGATGTTGGCTATTGTCTGCCATCTTTGCTACATGATTCGAAAATAATTTCTGTGCATTTGAGTGCAAACTCACCATCTCCGTCCAGGTCGTCAGTCTCATCAGCCCAGCTAGTAGACTTGGCTGGGTAGTTGGGTGCTGGCCCAGTGCCTCCACTGTCCTCTGCCAAGAAGTCAGTTAAAGTGAGGGTCTTCCCCTTCTTATTCTTCTTCTTACCTGGAGGTGTACATATAAAAAAAGTCAGTCATGGAAGAAACACCAAGGGTCAAGTGCCCATATGGACTTATTTTCATTAGCTACACCTAAAAGGACACACATAAGGTTGAAAATAGATGCATGTGTTACTGTATGCATTTAAATACTGCATGAGATAGCACTTACAAATGGTTCTAGTAAAAACCCACCAAAATATTAAAACAGACAAAGCAGTGAAACTGCATAAATCTAGGACCAATTCTTTCAAATAAATAACACAGAGACAGTCTGAGTATCAAGATGTGTGTGTGTCCACTCTGCATCAAGAATCAAACACCAGGCCTGTCCTGTCAGGCCAGATAAGACAACCACACTGTGTGAGAGATAACACACATATCAGACTTGGTTTTCTCTGTTGGAAAAGTAAACACAAGGAGTGGTCTGCCCATCTCAACTGTCGCTGCGTGAGTACTTAGAAATGGCTGTTCTTCAAGAGTCAGATTTGATGGAGTCAGACTTTAAAGCTGCATGTTTCAAGGACAGTGCCCTGGAGTTCAAAATCACTGAAAAGAGTAAGTACAGAACATTCCTCAATGTGTTCCATTGGAACAGTTGTTTGTAGGCTCCAAACACAGCTCATAGAGAGGCTCTGGTTTGTTTTGGGCTGAGGTAAAAAAATGGGGGTGTGACAAAGCAGGCTGTGAGCTTTACTGCAAATATCCCAGCTGTCAGGGCTTTTTTTTAAAAAACAAAAAAAAAAAAAAAAAAAAACACACATCCTCACAAAAAGTACACACAGAAAAAGACAACGGTTAAGAACTCTCTCTCATACTCTCCCTTCATGAGCATTATGCAAAGTCATTGCTTACAACTCAAAGAGCACAGAAGACACTAAAAACCTATTTTGTGCCCCACTCAATTAACATTTTACACATTCTATGGCTCAACTACAGCCATGCAGTTACATCAATTTTTGTACTGAACTCCAATGAATCTTTGGTCAATCAGTGAGATGCACATTGATCATGCACACAACTTCATATGGTAGAATCTTGAAATAACCTGGACTTTTTTAGATCACAAAATGTAAATTATTTCTCATCTTTAACTTAATATGGTAATTTGCGATGTGCAAATAAGTGCTTTACTTTAAATGGTTCAGTTATGTTTGCTTTACTTGACAGGAGAAAAAAATATTTTACATTACAGTTCATAATTACAATATCTACTTCAATGTGAAAACTGTCAAAAACATAACTCCATTTAGACTGTTGACGACTACACACACAAGCTTATGTACACATTTGTATTGCATTGAATCATACAGAGCCAGCCCAATCATAAGAGATCTCAGCGGCTGCTTAGGCCCCCAGTTGTGTGTGGGGGAAAAAAAAAACAATAACATTTTAACATATTAAAGAAATCTAGACATCTTTAAATTTAGATATAATCACACAACTTATATCTATATAAGTTGTATCTATATAAGTTGTGTGATTTATTATGGAGTCGATGTTTGCCCATTTACACATTAGTTCCAAGAAAAATCATACCAAAATAATAATACCAGGCCACTTGTGAATTTACTGACAAGGTTAAAAAAGAACAAGAGTGAGTCTAGTTTGACATAAACAACATTGCTGTAATTGATACAATTGAATGAGTTACACTGGTATCAAATTTAGCTCATGGCCCCATAGAGCCTTGGGTCGGCCCTGGAATCATAACACGACTAATGTGACATTACGACGTTAAGGGCATTTGTATGAGGTAGTTTTCACTATCCGGACCTCTCTGAATAATAACTGATTAGCCCTTTGTTCGACTAAACCACACAGTTTTCTTGTGTGCGCAAGTCGCTTTTATCTTGTTGTAGTCAGTACAGGACTGCTGACGGAGGAAGTGTCCCTGCTTAGCTGGCTAGGTTTAAGGGCCTAGTGCGAGTCGCAGCGACGGAATCCAAGTGCGCCATAATCGGGGCGAGACAGGGACGGGAAAGCGAGAAGTTATGAATCTGGCAAACAAAGTGCTTAGGGTGCGATCCAAAAGACCCAGCTGCCACATTTAATTTTACGCCACCACCGGACAGCCAAGCTGCACACGTGGGGGAGCCTCCTTGGGCAGCTCGGACTCCTCGGCTCAACCCCTCCTCCACGAAACGCGCTTGCGCCCGGCGCTACCGATCCGCTTTGAGCGCCACGGCGAGTTCCGCTATGGAAGTACAATGTGCCAGCTCTGCACGCAGTTACAAATGTTCTACAGCATGTCGCACACAACCAAGTCCACCTACTGACGCATGAAACCAAAGGCAGAAAACAATGAGACGACAGTAGCATGTTTCCGAGAACCAAAGGCATAGTATTCTGTGGGTTAAACGGCCCGACTGTGCTGGCCGTCTCGTTCATTCGCCTTTCTCCAGCAGCCACATACTGGCGTAGCCAAAACAAGCAGCAAACATGTTTTTATGCGCAGGACAGCGACGCGTATCGATACGTCGAGACATTATTAATCTCTAAACTAACTGTGTTTCACTACACCGGCGTAGAAACAAGTGAAATTACCTCCCAACCGACCCAGCTCCCTCACCCACATAAACCTCACCTGACGCCGCCATGTTGAAGAGCGAGTTCGTAGTAGTGCCCGGATGTAAGCGTCAGAGGTTTATCATCGGGAGTGCGCATTGTGAACGACGTGCCTGTCTGATCCCCTCCCTTGTTTACTGACCCATATCTGCTCTACTACAGTGGCGACACCTATAGCAAGCAGTTTTAACATTTAATAGTTAGTCTAGATATGTGTTAAAGCTATACAAACGTATGTTCTTCCAGGTGAAAACGATGACTTACATTTATTCAGTATTTGTTTTAACTTCACAATTGTCATTAGATTCACTCATTCATCTACCACTTTATCCTCCACATGGGTGGAGCCTGGTGCTTAATCCTATCTGACAGAGCAAAAGGTGGGGTATACCCTAAACAGGTCATTGTCAAAAAGACAATGATTTCAAAAAGTTATTTTTACCAGGGCAAATGGAAACAGTTTTTAATATATATAATCAATTCATTCTACAAAATTCATTTTGACTATCTGTAATTCCATTTTGGGATATCTACAATTCCCCTGGAATTATGACTGGTAAGAATTTAATAAAAATGGAAATGTCAGTAGTCATAATGTACACATATTAAGATCTACATTCAAATGTATGATATCTGTAGTGAGAAACATGAAATACACAATTGGAAAAGATGATATCTGAAATGACAGCTGTGGATATAGGAAAATGAGAAGAAATGAATTACAAATACCCATTTTACATATCACAACTAGCAAATAAATGTTAAAATGGCCTGCCATATCTACCGATCAGTCATAACATTAAAACCAGTAATCAGTTTTCATATTGTGGCTGAACATACACATACAGTATATTTGAATATAGAAATAAATATACATGCCAAAACAAGTTTAGTGTAATAATAATAATAATGATAGAAGAAGTAACTTAAAATATTTAAATATATAATATATAATAATATAATAGTAATACTCATTACTGTGACTGAATTCTGATCTCTTTTCTGGCATTATCATAGGATTAAACAGCCAAACTTCACATCATCCACAGCATCTCTGTGAGGTCAGACAAATTACTGCTGTCAAGTGACACAGAAAATAACAGAAACAACTCCAATGCCAGTCTACTTCTAATTAGTTTGGTAAGTTTGTGCTACTTCAGTAATGATGAATTTCACATAGTGGATGATGAATTTCATGTAGGGGAACATCACAAAAAGGCACAGCTTGGGTTCCAAAGAAAGTCTACAGATAGTCTGTGTGACTTGTGTAAACCACTACATGCACCAAAGTCCACGGAGAATCAGTCTACTTCTAATTAGTTTGGTAAGTTTGTGTCACTTCAGGAAATCAGAGCGATGAATTTCAAACACCAAATCACAAAATACACATTTGAACTTACTGATGAGGCAGCAGTGGATCAAGGTGTTATGATGTAAAATCACTGACATTGCAGCAGCAATCCAAAATCCAATCAGGTCTTCATTGGATCCAAGTTAATATTTATTGAAAGATTTACTCAAGAATAGGATGACACTGTCTGAGGTGCTTCTTGCTGCATTTGAGCTGCGCCACTGGTAGATGGAGTCTCTGGAGGTACATCTGAGGAAATAAGAGAAAGGCTGAGCATGATTTCTGGCCTCGTGACAGTGTTTGTGTTACTTTTTACACCATGATGGAAAGTGCATTATCACAAATACTATAAAGACTTTTTTGTGAATTTGTTTTGTAAATTACATTTCACTTTCACATTTAATGAACCAACAAAAAAATATATTTAAGGCCATACCTTTGATTTTTTTGAATTGAGGTTGTATAAGGCACTGACACAATCAGTGCCAACTGCACAAAACAATTTATACGGCTTTGATAAAATCCAAACCTGCTGAAGTCAGTGATATTTTAGGACTCAGCATCACGTGCATGGCACACTGTCTTGCATATCCCCTCTCTATTGGCACAAGCAAACATCTTGAGGTATGTTCTTTTAGCAATATATCTTTCACATTTCTACCGATATCTCTAGTTGGCACTGCACACACCTGCCTCCCTTCGACAACTTGAGAGCCAGTTCTCAGAAGCTTTTAAACAAATAAGGCTTGTGGAAGCAGCTAGTTTAGTTATAGTTCTTGTTTTTATATCTCCTGCATTTCTTCTGTTGTTGCACTTAGTATCAGTTATGTTTCACTGCTTTTCTTTGTTCAAAGCCACCAAAGGACTCTTTCCTTTGGTGGCTTTGGATGCAAACCTCAGGTTTTATACAGTGTCCCATGGAAAATGACACAAACTGTTTACTCAACTTTAATTCTGAAGGAATGGTATCACTAATAATACTATAAATTGATGGTAAAATCTCAGACAGCATTTGTCTCCATTCATTTATCCATATGAAACTTTTTTTGACCAATATTTGTCAAAAGAGTCAAAGAGTTATGCAGTTAACAGACAGACAGGCATTCTTTGAATTAATTGAGAGCTCATAGCTCATACTATTGCATCAAAGTATATAGAGAAAAATCTGCATTTTTAGCATGTGGGGACTTAGCAGCTGTTGGTCTACTGCTGCCTCCTTTGGCAAGTTTGTGTCACTCCAGTAAATCGAAACCAAGGATTTCAAACAGCCAAGTCACAAATCAAAACATCTGAAGTTACAGATGGAAGCAGCAGTGGATCAACAACTACTGTGTGCTGTGTTGTTAAAGAGATTACTTTCTCTATGGACTTTGATGGAGAAGAGTGAACAGTCTAAGGTGACACAAACTTCATCTTCCAGTCAGTAAAGCTGATCTGACAAGAGGATAAAGCAATAAATGTATTCTTAACATGCTCTATATTTAGCAGTCAGAGATTTTATTTGATGAACCTATTGTTTTGAGGTTAAATCTGTTTTTTCGAACGTCCTCTCTGGCAGCCATGTTTACGGCAAGAGCAAGCTTTGGAACTTTAAATTGATTGATTTACTGATGACTGGGGTGAATGCTATGAGCTAATGAGGATCAGAACAGCAGCAACAAGCTACTGTGTTGCTTAGCAACAGCAATACTATGCAGGCTGCTTATGAAAGTTCTACTTTTTTTTTATTATTTTATTATTATTATTATTATTATTATTATGTAATAATAATAATAAAATGTGTACTATTTAAGAAACGTTCCAACTAGTATGTCAACAATTAATTATGACCGAATTTCTGTACTTCTGAAAGCTGCTGCAAAAAAGAGCAATCTACCATCCTTTACAACATTCATCAACAGATTTCAATACAGGACATCATCAGTTTATGGATTTTTGTATTACAAATTATAGTTCCCGCACCTGGATGTCCAATTGCTGTAATAAATAAACTTTTGAGCTGCTGTGCCCCAAAAATGTATTAAAACAAAATTATATTGTCTGTAAAGTCTGGAAGAAGCTGCACTATTATCAATTGCTTCAACAGTAATAATACAATTGATCTCACTTATGTGACAGTAAAATACACAAGACTTTACCTCATAAGAGAGTACATGTACAGAGTACAGGTTCAACAACATGTCCGCCATACTTTAATTAACGTACATCATCAACAAAGTCACGTGATGGCTACAGTGAACAAGCTAAGAAGTTGGAGATACATTCTGCCTTATTTTCACAAAAACGATGTAACATGTACAATTTGAAAAACGTTTAAAATGCGCCATTAACAATACCTCCATTATGGCGGGGAGGGGAAATCTTCTCGGTGTCTCAACGTTGATTAACCGTCGGCAGCAGCAGCTACCTCTGACACAAAATGGCGGCTCCTATAGGCGACGGAGACACATATCAACCGCTGGATTCGTCAGTTTGGTCATTAAAAAAGTGTTTGGAACTTTTCTCACATGTGCAGCTCAGTTTTCACTATTGTCGCAGGCAAAGTGCACACAGCCGTGTCTTCACAGTTTGGGCCTCTGAACAGGTTAGTAGTGATACGTAACGCTAATGGGTGGAGTCAAATCAGTTAAATTTTTTTTATTAGTGTAAACATAGTTTTTGTATTTTTGTACTCAAACTCTTTAACGCGCATTATATACAACTTTCATACTGTACCATCAGCTATAGTTTTATAAAAAAAAACATATGGCTAAATATGTCAGTGAGGAGAAAGTCACGTGACGAGAGTCCTTTGATACGTCATCGTGTCCTTTGATTCCTTTGATGCCTTTGATACGTCAGTTATGACTGTAGGACTATATATGTACCCAGCACTGGCACTTTTCTCACATATGCATCAATCCAGGCACCTGGCACTACAACACAAACATCCCCAAAGCAGAAAACAACAGAACCTCACAGTGAAGACGCCTTCAACAAGTCTCTTCAGCAGAAATGGAGCACAGTCACCATGAAACCTCCACCCTTCTCACTGGACTGGAGGACATTCAGAGGCTGAGAGAGGAGAACACTGCTCTGAAAGAGCAACTTGCTAAGCTGCAGAAATCTAAGAGACGGCTCCAGATGAACTGCAAAAGAGAGCTGAGAAAGAGACGGGCCTGTACCAGGGCCAGAAAGCTGGGCAGGAACATGGAGAAAAAGATGGCATTAAGGGTGAACATCTGGAGGAGGAAAGTGAGAAAGATGGAGACAGAGAGGCACGCAGATCAAGAGAGGTGGCAAGAGCTGGAGAGAGAGCTGCGTTTGGCAGAACAACGGGCAAACAACACGGTTTGTCAACTCCACAGTCAACTCCTGGCTTTTAAAAGAGAGGCAGGAAGGAGGAGAAACCGCAGTCCATGCTTGCCAAGAAGAGCACTGTGTTTGAGGCTGTAGAGGCCATGTGGAGGAGAAATTGAGAACATTGAATGCGAGCATGGAGAAGAGGCTAGAAGAGAGGGATGATATTAGGAGGAGGAAAGTGAAGGAGTTGGAGCAAGGGAAACAGAGACAATCAGAGGTGGCAGAGTAGGATGAAAGACTGGAGAAATGCAGACAAACTGATTATTTGTCTCTTAAAAGAGCTCCAAGTTTTGAAGTCCCCTTCAACGACCTTTCCCACCCTTTAACCATGTGAAGATCTAAATATTGTAAATAATGAAATTATTGAAAACACTGCAATGAATACATCTTTTAGTCATATTAATTACATGTTTTTGTGTATGCTGAATAGAATAAATGTTATAGTGTTGAACTTTAAAAAATGCTCAGTAGTTTTATTGATAAGCAATTTTTATACAAAAAGGGAAGATTTAAAGGATGTTTAAGTCATGTGACTGACAGACTAACACACTGATGGGTTTTAGATGATAACATTAATATGATAGAATCATACTAATGTGATTAGAAGTAATAATAGTAATAATAATAACAACAATAAATGAATAGGTGGAAAATGACAAAGAAACCCAGTAGCAGGAGGTCACACCAGATGCCACTCTGCTGCTTTGTTTGGAGTTATGTGTACCTAATATAGCGGCTGTTGTCTGTATATTGTCATATTCACATAGCACAGTGGTTCAAACCATGAAATGAAGGTGCAGAAGTAAAAATCTGATTTAAAAAAAATGAGACTAAAAAGTAGATTATGTTTTCACTTTGAGCTACCATGCAGGATTTTGTTAGCTCTGTTAACTGGTATTAACATCTGCCTCAGGTGATGTGATCTTCATATATAACCTACAACCTACATATACACGTACATTAATGTGTATGTAAAA
This sequence comes from Brachirus orientalis, assembly GCA_016785285.1. Lineage (NCBI taxonomy): Eukaryota > Metazoa > Chordata > Actinopteri > Pleuronectiformes > Soleidae > Brachirus > Brachirus orientalis. The sequence goes on from JAFBJR010000194.1 coordinate 1,979,139, forward strand.
CACTTCAAGAGTTTCACTCAAACACCCTGAAGGTGCTGACATTATTTAATTTATCAGTTGACATTTTTCAGAAGTCAACTGGTTCCCTCAACAGAGTGTTTTCTTTATACATTTGTTTTTCATGTGCAGTCTATTGCAAAAACTAATCACAAAACATAACGTGCACATTCTCACATTATGTAAAAAGCACAAGAGTGATGATTATGGGTGACTTCAATATCAAACACAAAGGTTTACTTACAATGACATAACTCTGTTGTTGTCTTATGCAGAAATGCACAAGTTATCAGTGAAATTAACTACCTCTATAATTATAATGGTCCTTGAAAATGACTGAATTATGATATTTTTCCTGATGTTTTCACAGGATTAAACCAAGCCAAACTTCACATCTGACCTCTGACTTGTCCACAGTATCTGTGGGAGCTCAGTCACAAATTACTGTTGTAAAGTGACACAAAAGAAAATAATCCTTTAGTGTCCCCTAGTGGCTGTTGTAAACTCTGAAGTCAGAAATTAAAAGAAAACAAAGAAATGAAAGCTTATTTGTGTGAAACTATTAACTTGAGAGGTGGTTTACGTTCATATTTATGTCCAAATTAGGATCAGATCACCTGAGGCTGATGTTAATACCAGTTAACAAATCTAATAAAATACTGCAAGGTTTCACATTATATATACATCAGTCCTAATTTAAAGCCTGAACAATTCAAGATTTAAGTTAACAGTTAATACTGCGTTAATACTGCATCTTTCATTTGATCATAGTGTCATGTCTTTGTGGGACATTTCCTTAAATTCTAACACATAATATATATGGAATTGTAAAAAGGTTTGTTTGTAAAAGGAGTGGTTCTTCTGTCAACAGTTCAACTTATGTAAACTGACAAATTTCTTTCACATATGTTTTTCATATGTAGTCTATGATAATGCACTTACAACAACTCATCACCAAACATAACATGCACATTCTTACATTATATAAGAAAACACGAGAGTCATGACTGTGGTTCAACAGGTGGATTTATTCATTTTTATGTTGCTGCCCAGTGGCAGGTGGTGGTTGCTTGTGAACCAGCCTTGGACCGTGTATGGTGTTGGTTTAAAAAGTGACTGCAGTGGTTTGGGACATATTCTCCACGGCCGATCGCTCAGGTGAGTTTTTTTTTGTTGTTGTTGTTGTCACTGTTGACGCCCATTGTTTCAAATTAGCTTGAGGCCACCAGCTCATCCAGTGCGTCCTGGAGCCTGTACAAAACACAGAGGAAACTTGGATTTATCCACGCTGAACTGTCCATGTGACCACTGTCAGCTGAAAGCACAGCTTATCATTATGATGCAACATGATGTTATACTTGACCACAAAAACTATAATAACAAGTGACTTTGGTATTCACCTCCACCACCATCACCACCTTGCCTCGATCAGTTTTTTTTCTGCTCCACCTCTTTATAACTCTTACTTGAAGTCTCCACCATCCAGCAGGCTCTTGTAAGTGCCAATCTCTGCCTCCAGCTTCATCTTCATGTTTAAGAGCGCCTCATAATCCTGCGTCTGTTGCTGGATGTTTGCACGCAAGTTAGTCAACTCCTCCTCCAAGCGAACAATGATGGCGTTGTACTTCTCCATTTCCATGTTGTTTCGTAGCTCTGTGTTGCGTAGTGTGTCCTCTAATGAGGCTTTCTGATAAAGGATTAAAAAGGTGTTATTTAGTCTTTATGGTATTTAAACTCACAGATACATTATGATTGACCTATTTCACACTTGTAAATGAAACAAAAGTGTATACACTTTTGTGAAATATATGCTTACTAAGCTCTGTTGAGAGGCAAGTTCAATTTCCAGGGTCTGTATCTGTCTGCCTAAGTCGCTCTTCTCCATTTGGGCCCCCTGCAGAGCTTCTGTGTTCTGTGATACCTGCACCTGCACATCTGCAATCTACAAAAAGATGGAAAAATAAGGCTTAAGAATTGACCAGTGTATTTTGTTGTATTTATAGTCAATGAGCACTTCATTACCTGATTTTCATGCCAACGTTTGAGATCCTCTGCATTCTTCACAGCAATCTTTTCATAGTTTGACCTCATGTCCTCCATGATCTGGGCCAAGTCCTGGCCTTTAGGGGCATCTACGTCTACTTGTACGCCTGAGTGAGAGATCTGATTCCGCAGCTCCATCACCTCCTACAGGACAGACAGGAGGAGTGCAGAAAGAGTTTGTGGTCATGTAGTAAGACATCTGATTCCACTCACTCTGCTGTGATACGCTATGATATGATATTTTGTGTTTGCTCACATTCTCATGGTTCTTCTTTAGGAAGGCGAGCTCCTCCCTCACAGCTTCAATCTCACTCTCGATGTTCATCCTGCTCATGTTGGTGTCATCGATGACTTTCTTCAGGCCAGCAATATCAGCCTCCACAGACTGACGGATTGCCATCTCATTGTCGTACCTGTTGGAGTGAGCAGACACAAATTATTATTGTTATTTATTAGAACAACACTAAATGGCACAGCTTAGTTTAAAAAAAAAAAAAAAACTCTACAGATACAAGCCCTCTGCTGAAGAAATCAAATAATGCAGATACAACATGAGAATTGCTCAAACTCTGTATGGATTTCTTACTTAGACTGTTACTATGTTTGTCAAATAAGAAGATAGTAAGGTTAAAGGTACCCCATGCATACTCTTGGTGTATGCTGTCTAAATGAAATCACATTAAGATTAAATATCACACAACCTACTTTACTTTGAAGTCGTCGGCAGCAAGACGGGCGTTGTCAATCTGGAGCACATAACGAGCATTTTCCACTATTTTATCAAAGATCTGGGAGGAAAGAAAAATTATAACAAAATAACCATCATTAATTGACAACCTTTAGCCATTTGTGCAAAAATAAAGCTGTTTGCATTGTTAATTCCTAGTATTTTTGGTTAGGAAAAACACTCCTATTTCAATGCATAACTGAAAGGTCTGCTCAAATCATTATGTCTTGTGAAATCGCAAGGTTTTGCACAGCTAGTGAGTCGAACACATGATTTCAATCAGTATTTCCGTTATGTAACAATAGTAACTACAGATTCAGGGCCACAACGTGGCTGAATCCATCGTAAAATAAATCAAAAAAGAGGATCTACAGATGGAAAGAACAGGAAGAGAGAGATTCCCGAGCCAAAACAAAATCTGGTTTGGATTATCTTTGTTGGAAAAAATGTTTCCTGTCTAAGTCATCCAGAGAATTCTTCTTCTCTCCAGTTTTCACCCAGCTGGAAAGGCTTTCATTGTCTCTGTATACAGACCATGCCATGTGTTTGAATGTGCAGCGGCTGCAAAATCGTTTATGCATGAGTGTGTTTTATACATTTTAACATTCATGTTATCCTGTTTTAGAGGGAAGAGAACAAAAAAGTTCCTTTATGTGTCGAGACAAAGTACCACCATCAATGTCTTACTTTATGAGACACTGAAAAAGTGGGGTGTGCAGAAGAATGTGACATTTGACTCCTCTGACTGGAGCTGATTGTTGTACAACCATTGGACCCGCACACATTTATGTGTACATGCACACGCACACACACACTCACACACCCCCACTGGCAGTCCAAGATCCTTTGTGTGAGTGTGTGTATCATTACCACACATCTGTTTCACATTGAGGCCCTCCGACACCAGAGCATGCATGCAGAAGCACCATTTACAATTTGGGGAATTTGGAAATGCTTTTGTCTGGTGAGGGCAATTTGAGGGCGTCTCAGTCTGTCTCTCATGATGGTACCTCGTGGTAGTGATTCATCAGAGGAAGTTCTGGCCAGTTTGAGGTCTTCTAGCAACCACACCCTTCACTCTCTTGGAGGAAATTTGATAACTAACAAAAGAAATACTTCCATTGTCTGTGTGAACTCAATGTGGGTTTTCAGCAACAACACACAAACACTCATACAGTTTACAGCAACAAGTAGGTCCACTTTTGAGACGTTGTCTGTGATGATGATTGCTGTCACATGCTCTCATTGATTGATTTTATCTCTTATCTTTCCCTCTCATTATCTCTTAGCTGTAACAAAGACCAGTTTAATCAATCTTTTTAATCATATCCATGCTCACCTGTTTGCGCAGGTCATCAATGATGGGTTCATACTTGCTGTAGTCTCTCATGTCGGGCCCTCCCTTCTCCAGTGCATCCCTGATCTTGATCTCCAGCTCCTTGTTGGCCTGTTCCAGGTTCCTCACTGTCTCCAGGTAGTTGGCCAGGCGATCATTGAGGTTTTGCATGGCTCCCCTCTCATTGCCCAGGATCCCAGCTCCAGCACCACCACCACTGGTTGCACCAGCTCCACCAAAACCTGAACTCATACCTCCACCCATTCCACTGCTCAGCTTGAAGGCAGTTGAAGAAGATGTGATTGGGGCAGCTAAGAGCATGGAAGATCTGGGGACAGACGAGGTGCGGCTTCCATATCCACCAGCACCGCCATAAATGCTGGCAGAGTACTGGGGTGTAGAGCGGGCTGATGAGATCCGTTGATATGAGTAGCTCATGTTGGAGAAGTTCAGACACCACAGAGAATGAAGTGAAAAATTGGATGTTACAGCTCGATGCTGGCTGCCTAGAAAGTGACGCTGGTAGCAGGAAGAGAGGAACTTATACTCCTGCGTCTCCCTCTATCACAGCTGGTCTCTCAGACCCTGCCCACTGTAACATTGCCCCAGTCGTCCTTTTTTCTGCTCCCCCCTCCCTGCTTTTTCTTCTTGTGCTCTCATTCACTCACATGTTCCCTTTCTTTAAAACACACTGTGTATATTCCATCCCCAAGGAAATGTTTGAGGCATTTGTATTAAATCACTCACTTTGGTAGCAGTTTTATTGCTTGAACTTTAGGGATCACACAAACTACACGGCCACTGAAAGAAGTCACTAGCTGGCATGTTGTTCAGCCTATACTTTAACAGAGAAGAAAGCTGGGACATTACAGGGTAGAATATTGTTTGCAAAGTGAGGCTTAGTTTGTAAGGAGGCAATAAAATTCGTTGGTTTGCCCATAAAAGGCATACTGTCTATATTTACTGCATAGTTTCTAAGTTTGTGGTCAGCCATGCTCCAAAATAAACAGATTTTGTCTGCTCTCATATCTAGACTAAACTGAAAACAAGATACAGCAGTAACAGCAAAGACTCTTTTAGTTGTATTGTTAAGATGGAACATTTTTTCCACTAGTTTATATTCTATAGGGTGCAAAATTATTGAGAAAGAATTGTTTTTTTTAGAGATACTGTAATCAAATTCCAACAGGGTCACAGGGTGGACAAAGTGTACAATGGAGCCTACCGGGCTTCAAAAGAAACATTACGACACAGACACTACAATCAAATACCCAAAGGCTACATTGTGAGCTGATATGGAGCTCAGAATACAATCACAAGGCAAGAAAAGCTGCCCTCATTCTCTGGCCAAACTAAAGACAACTATCAGAACATCAGTTGTATTGAGACCTTTAACAATTACCTTTTAAGCCTTGATAGCCATGAGAAATAGGTATGATATGTCGGTATGGAATAATTTGCTCTGTGCCCTTATGTGAACCCCAATACAATCGAGATGAACTATTTTTTAATCCACTGAAAACTGAAGTGTGTAACTTTAAACTATAATCAAATGCCAGTTACATTTAAACCATTGTCATATTAGTTCAAACTATGTTGTTTCGGTGCAACAGTTCCACACAGCTTTCACAACTATGGCAGTGTTTAGATCCATGGTTCTCAAACTATGGTATGTGTACCACCAGTGGTACGTGAGATTTGTCTGGTGGTACTTCAAGGAAAATCAGAAATACTGTTCTACTCTATGCATAATAATTAGCGTCACCTTATCTCTTGCTCCATCTTAATCTCATTTGGTTATACCAGTGTCTGACTTTGATTGGCCTATTTACACCACTGTATTTTAACACTGGCAATAATGGTGTTACCTTGAGATTTCAGTATTTTCACAGGTGGAACTTGGTATAAATCCTTTGAGAACCACTGGTTCAGATCTTCAGAACAGATGAGGGCAGCAGCAACATTGAGTAAAGTTAGACAATAAACAGGTTTTAGAAATTAATTCTATGGTCAGAACTGGTAAAAACTCCCTCCAAATGCCCATGGGCTGCTGCTGTACAAACACAGATGCTCCCTCAGTCAGGTCTGATAGTTTTGCTTGACAGATGGAGGAGACAGCACACAAATAATGTAACATCATTTCTGTTCACAGAGACCAAACAGAGGCAGAATAACAACAACAATCTCGCACTGTTGCTTTAAAACTCTGTATGAGGGAAGGTAAATGAAAAATATTAGAGAGATTTTAGTGGCACTAGTGTTATATGCAGTGCTCTGACCTTAGAAATGTTAAAAGGGAGGCTGAAGCTCAGGATTTCCCCACTGGCTGCCAGAGAAGTGGTAACAAATCCAGCCCCAGGAGAGAAAATGGCAAAGGCTCCAACACTCTCCTGACCTCAGATACAATCTGGTTCTTTTCTATGCTGTTTTCACATCACCTTCACGGTTGATCAGGTTTCCTGCACTTTGTCCCAACCCCTCGTTGTGCATTTGTTTTCCTGATCCCCTTTATGATACTCAATGTGAGAGAAAAACAGCATAAAGGCTGCAAATGGCAAAGAAGAAGCAAAAGCAACACCAATCAGCCTGACCTGTGGTTAAGATGGGCAGATACAAAGAGGAAGGGTGAATTAAATCAGCATGAGTCATGCCTTGTGACGGTGTTGTTTGTTTGAATGTTGTGTTGGCAACGCGTGGGCCTCTACAAAAAGAAACATTTCCAAACAAACACACCGATTTCACTTGAAAATATACAGTATCATACATGTTTATAGTAGAAACATATGATTTAAAATGAAAAGAACCTTTAATTCTCATCATGTGTCCATATGAAGATTTTCTTGTGTGAATGATAACTTTGATTTGCACGTCTTTTTTTTGTGATAAGACCAAGAATGAAAAAAAAGCGGAAGGAGAAGCTTGAGTCTGAGTCATGGTAACGCACAGCAGGAATTTGGAAACTACGACAGGAGTTTAAGTGCCTCACAAATCTTGAACAACTGTTAGATTATCACTGCTCACAGCCTGCTGTGACCTTGAATGAATTCCACTCCCTTTCTCTCTTTCTCAAGGTTCCCTTTTGCTCAGAACCAGTGCTTTCACACTCTTATGCACAAAGCAGAAAATCTGAATCTGCATAAATGCATATTCATATTTCTGTAGAACCTTGTTCACCCTGAGACATACAGGAAGGGATGTGGATGTGAGTATGATACATTCCTAAACAGACACACTAACTCCCCCACATCCTCACTTCTGCTCTTAATCTCCCCATCATCAATCTCCTCAAGATCTTTTAAAGCAGTGTTCCCAAAACATTTTGTATATGGACACCCTTTGAGAAATCGTGATCAAATTCTCAATGTAAACCATGCGTATAATATAATGCCTTTTTTTCCAAGAGATGTATGTTAAATGTTAAAATATAGACAATTATATCTTAAGTAAAATTATGTTTTTCTGCTAAGAATGACGGGAGAGTTGTAAATGATTAAGAGTCACACATCGGAGGTCAGCGAAATGAGTCGACGGGGACATTTTCTCTGCAGGATGTCATGTCCATTTTGAGCGCGGAGACATTTCACAGGGAGGAGCATAACTGAGTTAGAACTGTGACAGTGGACAGTCACCTGTGCTGTGGTTTCTCACATGGAGACAAGATTAATTTCATATCAGGAGGAAAATCCTTCTCAAAATAGAAACTCATAGACTTGTGTGAACATGTGAAATTCCTCTCTTTTTACACATGAAGATGTCTTTTTCACCGATCTTTAGGATTGAGCTTCTGCAGACCTTGAACTTGTCTGGTACATTTCAAATTAATCCAATAGGTGGCAAGGTTTTCACTCAAAACAAAGATGATTAAATTAGTGATAAAAAGTCACGTGATCACCAAAGTCAGAGGTTAATCATTTATTTAGAGAGTTTATTGAGGTAACTATAGTCTATAGTCTACTATATTAGCCAACATTACTAACTGGTATAAATTAAATCATTCATGTGTTTCCTTCATAGGCTAGTTATGAATATTTACTTACTATGCATTTCTATTACAATAGTGTATTGTTAGTTTTATAATTTGTGAATTACAGATTGACTCGATAAACACTGAAACCTGTTGACACAGGCCATTTTGAGTGAGGGGGTTTAATGTCTCTTAAACACAGCCATTTTTATGGCCCCGTCTTTGATGGTATTTGAGAATAAGTTTCATTTAAAAAACTTCTGCATCACAGTTTTGTTTGACTGCACTTAAACCACTTTGGGTTTTTTTTACCCATAGCCAGAAACAAAAGCAGTCTTCCTGTTCTGGAAATGTCTTTCCACAGATTTAAAAAAAAAATCTTACTGAGTCAGCAGTAATAATGGTGAAAGCAAACAAAATCACTCCAGCCACAGCTATCAAGTTTGGCAACAATACATTTTAGATGACACACAATGTAGATGACTTATTTTTTGCCTAAAAATGACTTTGGGTGTATGAATGTGTTAGCAGAAGGTAACAAACATTATTCAGGGACTCAGACAGTTTCAGTCTCATGGAACAGACAAAGTTAACCATGACCATGTGATACCACTCTTGTGCAGTTTCCAAGGCCGAAAACACCCACTTGTACCTTCCTGTCACTAGAGGGCATGAGTCTCCAAGCAAAGCAAACCTATGCTGTGAAAAGCTTGTAGCAGTCTCTTGCCATCAACATTTTAGCAGCCACGCCTTTTGCTTTTCTCTACATGTTCATCTGCATTGAGTTTGTTTGACTCTGTGTTCTGTGCCCTTCGCTCGTATCTCGTATCGAGTTTCTTTGTTTGAGCAGGAATCACTGAACATCGCAGGAAGTGGTTTTTACAACTGATCGTAGTGATTGCTTTGAAAGCTTACTGAGGCCCCATGAACCCTTAAACCTGACACTGAAACCAGCCACATCTTAAGAATACACTTACCAGCCACTTTATTAGGTACACCAGTGCAAATTGCACGGCAGCAACTAAACATGGTCAAGATGAAGTTCAAGCATTGGTATGGGAAAGAAAAGTTCTCTGAACAGTGCAAGGCTGTTGGGGCCTGGTGGTCTGGTCTGAGTATTTCAGAAACTGGCCATCTACTGGGATTTTTAGGGTTAGCAGACTGGTCCAAAAGTGTTAAAATATCCAGTGAGTGGCAGTTCTGTGGGTGAAAGATGTGAAGAGAATGGCCAGATTAGTTCAAGATGATGAAAATGTAAGACTAACTCAAACAAACACTCATTAGAACTCAGGTATGTGGAAGACCATCTCTGAACACACATGTCAAACCTTGAAGCACATGGACTACAAGAGCAGAAGGCTACACTGTGTGTCAATACTGACACTTTATTAGGTGCCCTGCATACCCAATAAAGTGGCTCCAGAGTGTATATGCTGACAGAAAGTAACTTTTCTTTTCCTCTGTATCTACTTTCTTTTGTTTTACTTCTCATAACTTCTAGTTCTTATCTCTTGTTGTATGTTTTCACCTGTTAAATCAGTATTTTTCTATAAACATAAACATGTAGGATTTAGGACATTTGCTATATTGTACTTTGATTTGGACTAAACTACACTGCTGTCTGTCATCACATTGTTTACACCATTATGAATCCCACCCTGTCCACAGTGAACACCTCAGCCAGTCTGCCAGTGGTTGTGAAATGGGCTTGTTTCTTATCTTTGCTGATTGTCCCCTCATATCCCCCACTTCTCTCCACCACTCCTTTCTAACTTGTAGCATGTATGTGTGTCTCTCAGCACATTCCACACTTGAGGTGTCATGTAGCAGCTTCATACAAGCCAGAAACATCACTGGCCTCCTAAAAGACCAAAGGTTTCTGGGGTAGCTTTGTAAATTGCTCTCTTTTTGGACAAGGGGGTTCTCATATTTGGTCTGAAACAGGCTAAATCCAGCCATTGTGGGATAAATGTAGCTCTGTTGAAAAGCTGAGATATATTTGTCATAGAGTCTGAGTTAATGAAACAACAAAAACTGGCCAACCTGTGCTTATATGGTTGCCTCCAACTTTTGCACAGCAGTTCTATTGTGTAGAGTCACGTCACTGTTTAAAGCATGCCAAGCAAAACATGCACTTTTGGGATGGTGCATAATGTGCATGTGCCTTTTAGGTACTTTAAAATGTAGCTTCCACAACACACGCCCCTTTGCTATCACTGTAATAGAATAGAATGTGTGATAAAAATGTTAATAGACGGGGGATGGGGGGGGTGTAAAGCTGCTTTAAACTCAGCAACAGCATCACACTACTCCCTAAAAGTTCATGAGTCATACGTCTGCAGAGCCACAGCTGGAGCCAACATGTTTCCACAGTTTTTGATGATAAATGAAACACTTTTTCTGCCCACTTCTTGGTGGGCAGAAAAAAACCAGTTGATTTGTGATTAGTGAAATGTTTCACTAATCAAAGGTAAAACTTTTTGCTAAAGACAGCTGTCAGGACTTAAACCACTTTTTCAGAACATGCATTACCAACATGCATCTTGGCTGAACTATCAATCTGGTCTCCAAAACTCCCTTATTAACCAAAACACTTCATATATGACATAAAAAAAGCTCATTTTTTACCAAAGAATGGCAAGATGTGGCAACTAGTCATGATGTCAACCATGAGAATAAACCCCCATTTGGAATCCTTGTAATTCATGATTGGACCGGCACCATGTTGACATTTTTGAAATGGAAGTTCAGAGACGTCACCTGCAACCAGATGTCATTCACACTAGAGTCCACTCATATGGCCTGTGCTTTATTTATATATAAATTTTATATATATTTATATGTGTATTTTCTCCTAAAGGAAAATTGATTTACAAAAAGTACATCATGTTCTATTAAAGAGGAGGCAAAACTATCAAATAAGACCATGAACTCCTCAGGTAAATGTTTACTGAAAATGAGCTAGTCAAAATAAAGCTCATTTTCTATTTAAACTGAGTTTGCAACCAGTGGAGCCGCCCCCTGGTGGCTGTTCAACATAGCTTTACTTCCTGGTTGGCCTCTCTTGGTTGGATCCATCCATCCATGGCCATTTCAGTACTGCCTGTTGTGTTTTTTTATGGATATTTATATCAGTACTTTTATGGGCGGAGAAAGCTCTTTAAAACTATGGTTGGCGTCCAGAGGAAAATAAAAAGACAATCTCTGTTTGCTCTGCACTCAGCTGATATGGAAGGAATGCTCATCAATAATCTTTGTGCATGGCTTTGCGTGTGTGTGCGTATGTAGTATTTCACTGTTTGGTCCACTGATCATAGATCCAGCAAGCTGCACCCTGTAGTTGTGCAATGTACTCATTTTAAATTGTTTCTTCACTTTGAGGTTTTAGATTGTGATGCCGGTAAAAATCTAATTCAAACTATTTGATGTGACGACTTACTAAAGCATTCACTACCTAAAACTAAATGATAGAAGGACACATTCAGGTAAAACTTTTTCAGAGACATACCCAGTGCCCACATGCACGTACAGACCATCACACAGAGCGACCACAATTTACTTTGCAATATGTCACGTCTGTGCGATTTGTTGTAAAAGTCATAAAATTGTCATTATACCCAAGGTTTGACTTTTTGGTGCCTGTGTGTGCCCGTATACCACAAGAATGTGGACACATGAAGTACAGTTTATTTATAAAAAAGCAAACATTTAAAAACAAGATTGTCATTATGGCGTAAGGCAATGCAATATCTCAAGAATAGGTAATTATGTTTGATATTTTATCTTGTGTTTCTGTAGCTCATTGTAAACTTAAAGGTGGTTGAACTTGGAGATGAAAGTTCATCTGCTGCCTTAAAAATGCAACTTGATGAAACATTATTTCAACAACCCAAGGTTGTTGAAGTTGTGATAATTTGTTGGGTATATCATGTCGTGCAAGCACACACTTCTAGATTATTTTAACCAGCACTTTCAAGTTAAATTTTAAATTTGAAGTCAAGTTGACAATTGTTTCTAAATTAGATTCTGCATGCTGAGTTGTACAGTATTTCCTGTCAGTAAATTCAAGTTCACAACATCACAATAAATCAACATACTACTAATATACTAATATAACATTTAATTGACCAAGCTCAATGTTAGTCTTTGTTTTCTGTGTTACATTTCTCGGTGGATTACTTCAGTTTCACTGGCATCAAAAATTTTAAAGGGGAGATGATGCCAACTTCACTCGTGGCACCACCCCTTTCCAAACAAACAAAAAACTTGCAGAAATGAGTAAAATTAATTTTGACTGCTTGGACAAAGTTAACAAAGGATAATTGTCAGCATTGCTTTCGACCAACTTATGTTTAATGTCCAAATATTTTCACGATAAGTGGCATGGACGATAATGAATTATTTCGCATAACGTAATGTGGGTATCAAATATTACAATGTAGGGTTTTTAGAAACTGGCAAAGTGACTCTTATGTTATTTTATTTTTTTTCTGCACCACAGTCGGCTGTAAATGTGGAACATGATGTCATATTCTTCCCCAACATCTCTCCCCCTTCTTTTCTCCTCCTCATCCTTCACTCCCTTGCTGCTGTGGACTCCAGCCAATTGCACCTCAGCAGTGTCCCCTCCCCTGCTCTGATAAATAGAACCAAACAACAAGGAAGGTCCATCTGCCTGACTGTGCTAGCCCTCAGCAGAACTTCTCCTCTCACTCCTCTTGAGTACAGACTTCCACTGTGACCATGTCTGTCAGAGCCTTGAAAACCACCACCTACTCCTCTGTGTCGTCCTCCCGAGGTCCAGCACAGGGATTCAGCAGCCGCTCCTTCTCTGGCTATGGAGGTGCCAGACAGAGCTATGCTGTGCGCAGCTCCTATGGGGGAGTGGGCAGCAGTGGTGCTGCTGTGGGTGCTGGGGGGTTCAAGGTGGTTGGTGGGTACGTCGCTGGAGGCTCTGCACAAAGGGGAGGTGCAGTAGAGTTTGGCTATGTGGGCTTTGGTGGAGGTATGGGAGGTGGCATGGCCAACGAAGTGGTGGCCCCCATCACAGCAGTGACCGTCAACAAGAGTCTGCTGGCACCTCTGAACCTGGAGATTGACCCCGCCATCCAGGCGATCCGCACCCAGGAAAAGGAGCAGATCAAGACCTTGAACAACCGCTTTGCTTCATTCATTGATAAGGTCAGTCAGCAGGAGCTTGCCATGAGGCTTTCAAAATAAATGTCCAGTTGGAATGTGCGTCTTTTATGTTGTAACGAGGAAACAGATTCACACTAAATGCCATGAAACTGGATGCAGTCCTACCAGTGCAACATCTTCTTATAGTGTATATACAGTACAGTATAAAATATATTTAGAAAACTCTTAAAACATGTATATTCTGAATTTCTACAAAGAGAGTAGCGACATAAATCACATCAGTGGCATTTACAGACATTTCAGTGGGCAGAGGTTTCAGCAAAAAAGGCACCCTCCTGATAATTATAAAAGGAAAAAATGACATTACAGAAAGTTTGTACGTACTTACACATTTATTTATTTCAATAACCATGCAGCTGTTTAACAGTCTCTACATAGTTACTGTATTAAAAAAAGTACATTATTTCACAGAAAGTGCAGGTAAAATCTAAATTTGTTGGCATTATTTTAATTGAGAGGTAATGCCATGGGCATAATATACAGTACATAATATGTTTGTATAAAATTAGAAAAAGAAATGAATAAAAGTGTCTTTTTTGTCAAAAGCATGTCTTACCTTGCACTTCTATTTGTGCCATGTGCCTACAGCATATACTGCAGGCAGCTGTGCGTCTTCTGAACATGCATGACTGTGATTGAAAATGAAATCAAAACTGTAAAATCCCACCCTGAGCAGAAAATAACTCAGGAATCTCAAAGGAAATTAGACCATTTCAAGCCAAAATTGCTCAAGGTGAAATTTCACAATGGGGACAAAAACAGTACTGAATAACAATCTGTGGTCTACTACTGTAAAGGCACACACTGTGAGTCTCTGTAAGAAACTGACTGTCATGAGTAATGTCCTGACTTCCTGATATGTTGAGATCATAGTTCTCAGATTACACGATCAGCCTGGATACAGAGTTATGACTTTAGAGGACAATAAAGACTTACTCTGACCTTAACCATAACTACTACTGACCTAACCTCAAACCTAACCCTAACCTCATCCTAACCATACAATGTCCTCACCTTAAAATGTAATAATTTACATTATCAGGATTTGCTTTTTGGCTCAATAAGAAAGACGTGTCCCCACAACAGATGTAGGTCCCCACAACATGACTAATACCTGGGAAACACACACACACAGCTGAGATGAAGAGCAGAAGGATTTTGAAGCGACACATCCATATGTGAACAATCATCTGCAAAAGTGTCTTTATGAAAGTAATAAAATGGTGACTTGTGGGTGCTGGCATTCACGTTATACTGTGAATCCATTATCACATACTGGTTTTTGTATTGTGTATTTTAATTAGACGTTATTTTGCTGAATATTCAAAGCCTGTACAAATACTCATGGGAGGAAAATAAGTGAGGGAGTGGCAGGAGGAAGGTTTGTGTGAGACAGGTGTTAAATACTCAGTGGAGTACATCACATCTCTACATAAAACCTGACAAAAACTGCCTGTAATCTGACTAATACCTACTTACGAGGCTTTGTAATAAACTAAACTAATTGAAATCAATCAATTTTTCTCGAGTTATCTTTCATTGCAACTCATAAATAGTATCCATTGTTTAAGGATGAACCCAGCAGCAGCGCAGGCTTGACATTAACCTGTAAATCAATCACACTGAGGCAAGTTTTTAACCCTCCATTCAAGACACTGTGATAACACACACACGCACACACAGTGTCTGTCGTCATGTTTGCTGAGCAGGAGCGGGACCCCACCCAGGTTCAGGGTGCTGAATAGAAAAGTTGCACAGGGCTAAACTGTGTTGCAACTGGACAACAGAGACACTCTGTGTCGAAATGTGTCACTATTCATTAGAACCGAGTGACCAGTAATCAATGTGACATTTGGAGGGTGTCGCAGGTCGCAGACGTTCAGTTTGTCATTTTTCTTGTAGCTGATGTCCATGTCTGTCTTTGTTCATGGCTCCCGGCAAACAAAGCGAAGCCATTCATGCTTTCTGAGTCACTTCTAGCGCCTCTTTACATACATTCTTACTCTGTCAACCACATTTGTCTCATGGAATGTGGTGTTTTTCAATGTCCATTATTTTATTGATTGGATTTTTAAGGTCCACGTTATCATCAGGGTTTAATCAAGTCAGAGTTTTGAAACTCAGACACATTTCCAAGTGAATGGTCGGTACGGTTTAACTATGTGTTTTATTAGGTGTTTTGCTGTCTCCACCATGCTGCTCTTTACTAAATGCTAAATACAATAAAGTTGCTTTGACATATGTGCTCACTCATCACAGACTTGTCTCTCTGCAGGTTCGCTTCCTCGAGCAGCAGAACAAAATGCTCGAGACCAAGTGGAAACTTCTGCAGGAACAGACCACGTCTCGCTCCAACATCGATGCGATGTTTGAAGCTTACATCGGCAACCTACGGCGGCAGCTCGACAATTTGGGTCATGAAAAACTCAAACTGGAGTCGGACCTGCATCACATGACAGGCCTGGTTGAGGACTTCAAGACCAAGTGAGTGGATCTGAGGTTGTTTATCTCAGCCAAATAGAATTTCTAATAGATTCAATAAAGCAAAATAAAAGATGCTAAGGCTTTTCACTGTGTGTCCACTGATCAGGTTTTGTAACCCTTTCATTCGAAGATTTTATGTCTACATACAGCATATAGACAAATGGATAAATCAAGCAAAAACAAAACAAAACACAAAGCTGGTGGAACAAGCAAGGCCATTAAATTAATTAAATTTCCTTTTAATTTACATCTATGTACATCTGTATATGAGGCATTAACTTTTTAATAATCTTAATCCTCCTCGGGAAGGTCAGATTTATGGATTAAATATAATCAACATATTCTTTTTTAAAGGTATGAAGATGAGATCAACAAGCGAAATGAATGCGAGAACAACTTTGTCCTCTTAAAGAAGGTCTGTTCATGTCCTTGGTCTTTAACGTATAATTAGCCTTCAAGCACAATGGGCCTATACAGCAGCCATTTGTAGCTCAGACTGAGGCTGATATGCAACAGCAATTTTATCTCAGTGGCGTCTTTTTCCTTGCAGGACACAGATGCGGCCTACATGATCAAAGTGGAGCTGGAAGCCAAACTGGACGGGCTTTCTGATGAGATTGAGTTCTTGAGGCAGATCTATGATGCAGTAATAACTTAATTTAACTTTACTTTTCAGTCATATACTAGCGAATCACAGTCAAAGAAAACTCCAAGGCACTTGCTTTCACAATATTAAAATGCCTTTAATGCAGTGGTATGGTCACGTTAAAAGCTTTAGATGTGTTTCTACCTAAAGCCTTCTTCAGGGAGTCAAACGGATCATATGGAACAAAAGGCCATCTTATAGTTGTTTGACCAGAAAGTACTTTTCATAGTATTTCCTATGTTCTCTCAATTGTTTGATTTGGTACAAACCTGCTGTCATCTACTGGGTGTTCATATGTCTAGACTCTCTTGAATCCACCATCCTAATGTCCAAGTGGGAGGTTCCAGTTTGTGGAACACCACTATGAAATACCCTTTTGTTCCATAAGATTGACTCCCAGCTAGACCCTTATGTGCATACATATGAATTTTAGAGTTGAACATGAACATGTCATGACATTAAATGCATGTTAATTGTTTATAAGAGAGTGCCTTGGAGTTTTCTTTGACTTTGTTTCAACATGTTTCTCAGCCAAATAGCACCAACAAACCAACCTGGTATGAGTCCTGGAAGAGTTTTCACATACTTATTTATATATGTGTTGTGTTTTCCTGTACAGGAAATATCTGAACTCCAGGGCCAGATCAAGGACACCTCTGTTGTGGTGGAGATGGACAACAGCCGTAACCTTGACATGGATGCCATTGTTGCTGAAGTGCGTGCCCAGTATGAAGATATTGCAAACCGCAGCAGAGCAGAAGCTGAGTCATGGTACCAGACTAAGGTCAGACAACACTCAGTCCTTGCTATTGACATCCATAAAACTAAAAAAGCATTAACATGAGTTCTCTTGTTTTAAGCCGCAGGTCACATAGTGTAAGTATAAACATAAAGTATAAAGCACTAAAAAGAAAAACAAACTCAGACAAGAGTTATTATTGATTTAAGGATTTTTCACATTTAAAGAGATACAGAGTAAAACATGCAGTTAAAGGAGATGGTTGCTCTGTTAAAGTTAACAGTATACAATATAAATTAAAATATACATTTATATCGTGTATATTTTTAAGGTCCAAAGCTGTTGAAAATCATCCAGGTCCAGAATTAAAGAGAATGAGTGACATCTAACGTTGAGATTTCAATTCACCCCTCTATTTCCAAAAGCACATTAGGGAACTCCAGTGACCTTTGCACAACAGAAAGGATTGAAATATTGTTTCATAACGCTCTCCACTGCCATTTTCTCTGTGTTCTTTGTTTGTTTATGCATGGGTTTATGTGGATAAAGCTCTGAATTGTTTGCATGGTAACTTCTTACTTCCAAATGCAAAATGCAAGCCACTTAGGCTTCTGTAGAATCAGATCTGCACAAGATGGCAGACTTTAAAGGCATTACTTCCAAACATAATCATAGGTTTTATATATGTATATATATATATATATACAGTTTCTGCCAATAAAGTCTCCTAAATGTCACACATTGGCCCTTTAAAATCCCTTAAATATAACAGACAGAAAACACAAAGGACTCGCATTAAAAGTACAAAAAAATAGCCAGTGATTTTTTGCAAATTTACAGTATTTTACAGTAAACCATACCTTATGTAACCTCAACTTATTTTACCTTTGTTATTTTCTCAAAGGGCAAACACAGTCCATCCATTGCCATCAACTTGTCATGAGATTAAAATGACAAGAATTGTGATAAAAGCCTTGATAAAACAAATATCAATAGCAACACGTTACATCCAATTTTCAGGAGAACTTAAAGATACACAGCTCATCACGGTGCCTCTTGACTTGCTGGCCTGACTTGTCTCATTTTGTATCAGTATGTAGAGATGCAGCAGTCTGCCGGCAAATTTGGTGACGACCTGAAGTTAACTAAGGCTGAGATTGCTGACATGAACCGCAGGATCATGAGGCTCCAGTCTGAAATTGACATGGTTAAAGCACAGGTGAGGATTACAGAGTTCAGCATTGTGTATTTATGTTTTATTGACAGAAATTTGGATTGGCGTTTTTGAACTATTTTCAATTTCACTTTTTCAAAATACTCTTTTAGAGAAACAGTTTGGAAGCTCAAATCGCAGAGGCTGAGGAACGTGGTGAGCTGGCGGTGAAGGACGCTAAACTCCGTGTGAGACAGCTGGAGGAAGCTCTCCAGAGAGCCAAGCAGGACATGGCCCTGCAGGTCCGTCAGTACCAGGAACTGATGAATGTGAAACTGGCTCTGGACATTGAGATCGCCACATACAGGAAACTGCTGGAGGGAGAGGAGGACCGGTACGACACTATTGTGATAAAAGCCTTCTTTTACCCCAGTATTAGTCAGTATATCTCAAGGGATTTTACATTTTTTAAATATATTTTACAGGTTAGCAACTGGAATCAAGACCAGTATATCCAAGCAGACATGTAAGTTCTTTTTTTGAGATCATGGGCCACATATTTAAAACGTTTCTCTGCTTCTGATTACTACCATAAAATCATGAAAATCACGTTAGAAATAAAAAGCTCTCATCATGTTGCACCACTGATGATCCACTTCAATCACAACAACATATTATGGACAATATATTCAATTTCTGCTAATAAAGCCTCTTATAATTCTATTTATTGAATAATTAACTGTGATAGTTTTCATTTGAGGGTAGCAGTATCATATTGCATCATATTGTTGTCATGCTGCCGCTGCAATAAATCTCTTTATATAGAAAAAAAATAGATACAATGTCCAGAAATCATTCAAAGGTATTGAATATGTGAATATTGCATCAGTGTATTGGCAGCCTGACACCACAGATCATGGAAATGCACCATAAACCAGCAGGAAAAAAACAAACACACAAGTACCAGCAGATTGGCCATATTTTTATGTCCATGTTTTTTTACTTGTGAATGTACAGCTGTGAACTACAGTGCCCATGGCCTCGAGAGCTCTCGCACCCCGTCCTACATCACTGGCTCCTTTGGTGGAGTCAAAGTTAGCAGTGGTTCTATCACTGCCTTTGAGGAACCAGCAGTGACGAGCACCACAGTTACCAAGACAGAAACTGTGGTGATCAAGACCGAGGAGAAGAAGACAGAGCAGGAGGAGGAGGAGAAGAAGGAGGAGCGGCAGCAGGCAGCAGTGATCGAGGAGCCAGCAGCTGTGGAGAAGAAGGAGCAGGAGCAGGAGCAGGAGCAGGAGCAGGAACGGGAGCAGGAGCAGGAGCAGGAGCAGGTGGAGGTCGAAGCTGTGGCTGAGGAATGATCCTTTCAGCTTCGTGATATCTGATCTGGCATGTTAAGAAGAACATGCCTCCTACATCTTTTTGTAAGAGATGCAAACACAACTTTGTGTCAGATATCCTCTAGACAAGGTTCTAATGGTATTTCGTTTGGTTTGGGTAAACTGGTTCAGTTTAGGTAAAATGATTGCACCACAAATGTCAGCCAGTAGGTGGCAGCACAGTGTGTGTTTTTAACTCTGTTGTTCCACGTTGCTCTTTTGGCTCCAACATTAAGCACTGTGAGAACTCATCCCCATGCTGGACCTGTTGTAACTGAATAATAAAATAATTCACAATAGTTTTAAAGATCTATTTTTCCAATTTGCTGTTGTTGGAAACACCTGGCATCCTGTATGCTCAACAATAAATGCTCTTCAAACAGTATTCTTATATTGTTATGTGCCGCATTTTGTTGTCAAGTCTTGAATTTTAAATTGCAATACACTGAACAATTTCCATTCCCTAATCTGCAAGTCAGCAACACCTTTAAGTTTTAGAAAAACAACAGACCAAGAAATCATTTTAAACACAGTAAAATACAATGAGTAAACATGTGAAATCAGCCTGAGGGGAACTGCTATGTCAACATATATGTAGAAGGCTATGTCAACACATATACACACAAAGAGAAAATATACTTGTAACACTCTCTCTCGCTCACTCACTCATTTTTCCACCGCTTTATCCTCCACTGAGGGCCGCGGGGGGCGCTGGTGTCTAACTCCAGCTGACATAGGGCGAGAGGCAGGGTACACCCTGGACAGGTCGCCAGTCCATCACAGTACTTGTAACACAGTTCAACAAAAAAACCAAAAAAAAACAAAAACATGCGATTCGTTCGCATAGTCGACAAAATTCACCTCATCTTTGGCACATCTGACAAGGTGCAACTTGCCTCAGTGCAGGTACATGTTTCAGGACTTTGTCTTTTGCATCTTGACATGATTTGAAAGTTCATGCATTCCTACAAAATGTCATTTCATGAAACTCAAAGCAAATTGTTTCGTTTAAAGAATGTATGCATGCAAATGTCACACAAAACACTTGGGGGGGTAAAAAATAAACGACACCACTAAAAGCACTTACAGCTGAAAGGCCAGAAAAGGTCAGGGATTTTATCAAGGACTGTAAAAAGTCTGGGTGTACAGTAATGAGAATTGTTTTTCCCTCTTTCAGTAAATGCTTACTTAAGCTGCCTGTGGAGGAACAGGTTTGAACATGAACTAAGGGTGGTGATGCCACGCCCAAGGCTATTCAAGCCCTCATGAAGTTTAAGACAGAAACCTGCACAAATACCGCTCACTGTTTATCCCCTTCAACGAATCTCTGACTAAAATACACTTCACCCGTCTCAGTTTTGAGCAATTAATGATCTGAATAGATGAAAACATTTCGAAAATGCTGTCACAACCATGTTCACAACAGCTGGAGCAGGTGGTGGTACAGGTCATGCTTTAACTTAACATTAACTTAACATTGGCATTACATTGGCTGAAAAAATATCACTCTTGCATGTAATGAAAGTTTACCTTGGGTTAGTGTGAAGGAAGGAAAAAAAGTTTAACATCCTTTACTTAAAGGTAGCATAACCTGCTTAACTAAAGCCCTAATGTAATTGTAAACCTTTTTATTCATTCAACAATAAAGTGTAAAACTTAATTTTGCTGAAAGCTGCACTGGTTATACTAAGTGCTGCTAACTATGCTAAGCAAACTACCCCTAAAAAGGAAATTTTAATTGAAAAAAGAACAGCAGTATTTTGTGTGTTGTCATTGCAGCAGCTGACTAACCGCTGCTGTCATATAACGTCATATACAGCTGGTAAATTTACAATGCACCATTTTTTACGAGCTTACTGTGTTTGTGTGTGTAAAACTACGACACCTGTGAGATAAACACTGTGCAGCAAACATCTTGCTGTTAAAACTTAAAAACTCTTACTTCAAAATTCAGGAACCAGTGTGGAAGTCAGGGTTATTTCATTTATTAGTGAGTGTCAAACAAGGCCATATATTGTTTTCACAAGCCACTGAAACATTTTGTTTTGTTGTGCGACCTCTAGTGGCTGTAGAAAAGCAAAGCACAGAAATCACTGAGATTTTTTTCCTATTTCAAGCCAATTTATGGAAGGTTTTTTGTAAATGTTGAATACATTGCACATAAAAATGTTTGGATCAGTGTGTAATTATGTTAAAGTCCAGTGTGTTACCTTAAGGAGGGTTTATTTACACAGTTCCCAGAAAGTTGGGATGTTGTGTAAAATGAAAATAAAAAGAGAATGCAATGATTCCTACATCTCATGAACCCATATGTTATTCCAAACAGAACATGAACAATATGTGGAAAAATATGCAAAAGCAAGCGGCACAAATCAAAAAACAACTGATAACTAATTAGGTTAAATGGCAACAGGTCAGTCACATGACTGGGTATAAAAGAAGCATTTCTGATGTAAAGATGTGCCACTCTGCAACAAACTGCATCTAAGAATTTCATAAAAATGCTTCTCAACAGAAAATTGCAAAGACTGTGAAGATCCCACCGTCTACGGTGCATAATACAAGGGACAAGGCCGAAGGTCTGGATGCTCATGATCTTCGAGTCCTGAGGTGGCACTGCATTAAAAACAGACATGATTCTCTACTGGAAATCACTGCATGGGCTCAGGAACACTTCCAGAAATCACTCTCTATGAACACAGTTCACCGTGCAATCCACAAATGCAAGTTAAAGCTGTACCATGCAAAGAAGAACACGATCCAGAAATGCTGCCATCTTCTCTGGATCAAAGCACATTTTAAGTGGTCTGTGGCAAAATGGAAAACTGTTCCATCAGATGAATCAAAAGTTTACATTTTTTTGGAAAGCCATGGACAGCGTTTCCTGTGGACTAGAGAAAGGAGAAGGAATATCCAGCTTGTTATCAGTGAACAGTTCAAAAGCTGCATCTCTGATGGTATGGAGTTGCATTAGTGCCTATGGCCTGGGCAGCTTACACATCTGGAAAGACACCATCAATGCTGAAAAGTACATAGAGGTTTTAGAGCAACATATGCCCCCATCTAGACAACGTCCCTTTCAGGGAAGGCCTTGCTTATTTCAGTAAGACAATGCTAAACCTCAAACTGCATCAATCACAAGAGCATGGCTTCACAGTAGACGAGTCCAGAAGCTGAACTGGCCTGCCTGCAGTCCAGACCTTTCACCAATAGAAAACATTTTGTGGACCATGAAACAACATCCTTTCCTAAAACTAAAACATTTCCTTCTTTTTTGTTATTTATTTTGTTTATTGCCACCTGCTTATTTGCTGGTTGTTTGTTGTGCAGTTGTAGTATTAATTTTATATCACATATCTTTCTAAAAAACAATATGATTCTTTTCAAGGGGTTTATACTAAGAAATAAATATCCTTTATATGAATCAATCAACCATTTGCAAAACCATTCATTCACAAAACTCTCATACCCCCCCACGGTATTGTACAGATGATCTGCACAGATCTTGCTGTAACAGGAATCTCTCACAGTGCTGCAGGGAAAACCTGACAAAAATCCACCGTATCAGTATGAAAAGACAGTGCCAACCTTGACTCAGAACAATTAAATGCATTGATAAAGCAAAAAACCCTGGTGTAGTTCTTAGAAGTTACAGTATATGACTTCTTCATGTAACTTTGGTATATTCATATATTATACTAATAATTTAAGGATAGCTTTCAGAAAGAATAAGTCTAGTGTCTTTACAGGTCGTTGGTAAAAGAACAACCACAAGACTGAATCTTTGATTTAGATTCTGAATCGTTGATTTGGTTTCTGAATCGGAAAATGATTTGGATTAGTCAAATTATTGATTTTAAGATCTCATTACTTGTATGTAAAACATCTATTCATGATCAGACTCAAAATATCTCTGATTTATGAGAGAGTTGGCAGGAGCTCTGCTTGTGTTTTTTTAAGAAGATCTAAGTCAAGGCATTGATAGATGATTATACCATTTGAAAGGCTTTCATTTGTTGTAGGACTTGAAATGTTAAAAAAACAATCACCAACCCATTTTGGCTCATGCCTTCATGTGGGTGTGGAGACAAACTAAATCCATCTTCCAACTTGGATTTTTTTTTTTTTTTTGGCACAGCTTTGATATACCTGTACACGACATAGAGAGAATGAGAAAACTAGCATAATTTAATGTTTCCACAGTATATGAAGTGTCTTTTCATTTGCTCTCCAACTGCTCAAATGCACACGTTTGCAGAAGCATTCAGCTCAGATAATTACAGTGTAAAAAATATATAATTGCAGCTTTCCAATGAACTGCAAATACAAACACACATCTTTTCTTCCTTAACTATTTATATGATTACATTACTGCAATGTCTATACATTTGTTTCATTTGTTTTTATTATTCTTTGCCTCTGCAAATCAATGTGAATGGGCTTGTTATCTTTTAAATGTGTTCTTAATGTCCTATTTTAATGTATTCCATGCCATTTGTGTAAGTGTGGAATGCGTGTGGAAAAACAAAGCAAAACAAAGATTGTCTAGAAATCCCCTGAGGCCAAAGTAACAAGTGTAAAACAAACAAAATGAAAATTTGACTTTTCTGTGACTACACTTCCATTCGGTTGGGATGTGGAATGGCATGAATGGCATGTCACACTGTCACTTTTAGCTTTAAATTATGTAATCCACACACAATAAGCCTCTGTCCTACTACAGAGCTGCAGAGTAAATATGTTCACACAACATTGATAAAGGAAAATGCTCTATTTCAGCCATCTGCCTGCAGGCAAATGTTACAACAAATACAACTGTTGTATATTTGCTCCTGGTCTCTCTCTTCTGTCTCTCCCTCACCTCCCTCTTTTTCTTTCTCTCCCCCCTTTCTGTCCCCCACCTCTCCTCTGTCCCCCATTTTCCTCTCACCCCAACCGGTCGAGGCAGATGACCGCATATCTTTGAGTCTGGTTCTGTCAGAGATTTCTTCCTGTTAAAAGGGAGTTTTTTCTCTCCACTGAATCCTAGTGCTTGCTCATTGTGTGAACTGTTGGGTTTCTTTTCTCTCTGTAATATTGTAAAGGTTTTGGCCTTATTATGTACAGTGCCTTGAGATAATGTATGTTGTGATTTGGCGCTATACAAATAAAATTGAATTGAATTGAATTGAATGTTGAAACACTTGGTGTTTTTGCACTACTTGGTCTCTGGTAAGAATTATTTCACTCAGTCGTCTTCAGAATTCTTTTCACGCTGAATCCAGTTTTCCATGTAACATGTCTGTGCAGGCTTGTGTTTCAGCGTTTGGTACAGTCTGTGAGGCAAGAACGAACCAGCAGTAGCACACAAACACAGTGTTAGAATACAGCAACACCCGAGTATCTGAGTTAGTCATGAGTCAGACCATATGAGCTCAATAAAAGAGAATCCTGGTGGGAAATAATGAGTACAAATGCTTTGTTAGTATACTTAAAGCTGCAGTGCATAATCTACAGAGCTGCAGCATAAATAACTTTGGTTTTCTTGAACAGCAATGACCTAACATTATTTGCTGTTTCCTTGTGTGTATATACCAGCAGTCCGATCCGAGGTAGTCCTCTCCAGGACCCCTGAAAAGACCTTACCAGGGAGACTGAGGAGTGTGATTCCTCTGAAGTTGGAACTCCCCCTTTTTAAAGAGGGGAACCTCAACCCCAGTCTGCCAATCCAGTGGCACTGCCCCTGATGTCCACGCGATGTTGCAGAGGCGTGTCAGCCAAGACAGCCCTTAAGGAACTCTGGGAAGATCTCATCCACCCCCGGGGCCCTGCCAATGAGGAGCTTTTTCACGACCTCGGTACCCTCAGCCCCAGAGATAGGAGAGCCCATCTCTGAGTCCGTAGACTCTGCTTCCTCAAGGGAAGGCGTGTTGGTGGGATTGAGGAGGTCTTCGAAGTACTCTCGCCACAGATTCACAACGTCCCGAGTCGAGGTCAGCAGCACCCCATCTCCGCTGTACACAGTGTTGACAGTGCACTGCTTCCCCCTCCTGAGACACCGGATGGTTGACCAGAATCTCCCCGAAGCCATCCGGAAATCGTTCTCCATGGTCTCACCAAACTCCTCCCACGTCCAGGTTTTTGCCTCAGTGACCACCGAAGCCGCATTCCGCTTGGCCTGCCAGTACCTATCAGCTGCCTCCGGAGCTCCACAGGACAAAAAGGCCCGATAGGACTCCTTCAGCCTGACGGCATCACTTACTGCTGGAGACCACCAACGGGTTCTTTTTTTAAATAAAGCTTTTAAATAAAGCTTTATTCGAACAAATATATATAACAATGCGTACAAACAGAAACAGAGACAGAGGGAACCAAGCCAGGGCAAAGGAAGAAAATAAAAATAAAATAGAAGTTATCATAAGGCAAACAGAACATCTCACACACATTGACTGTACGTCTGTAGTATTCCACATTCATTGCACAAAATTAAGTAATTTTAAGCAATTTTGGCTTGATAAGAGTGATTTATTTTATAATGCACATGTTAAAATTTGTTTTGTTATAAAAAAACAAATCCATTTTTATTACCACCCACTGAACGCCCGCCTTTAGTTGATTTTCATCTGCCCCAAATCCACAAATTTATTATACTGTATATACTTTTTTCACCAATTACACAGCTTTTTGCAGGTCACCCGTTTGGTACCCATGGGAACCCGTCCCCTTTGGAGAACCCATTTAGCATTACCTAACCCTTAAAAAAGATGTTTCATTTGGCCAGCCTCTGTAGAGTGGACACATCTCTTGATATTAATATAAAATGAAAAACAATTCATATAATCAAGTGATTGTACACTTATAAGTATAATTATTTTATTCTCAATGTGTGCCAAAATCAAATAATTTCTCCCACATTTTACAGACAGGACTATTAAGAACATAAGAGCCTGTACTTAGTTTTTACTTGAGTAAGGATAATTCACTATTCCTACTTTTACTTAATATCTATTTAAGTAGAAGTACAGATATTTCTACTTAAGTACAACTTCTTTGAGTGAGATATGAAAATGCCTGACAGGCATGGCTTTCTCCATCCTCCTGTAGTAACCACAAATGATACGCAACCCACCTGAATTGAATGCCAATGAATAAACATGTTGACTAATTCAAAACTATTAATTGTCTCTCCAGTGTTTCAAGGTAGCATGTGAACTGTCAGATTTAATAGGCTTTGAGCACTACAACTATACCAACGGCAAAGCAGTTAATTACCACATAAATTAGTCTTTTCTAGGATTTGTCCATACACGACTTAATATAAAAAAGGTACAAAGCTGACAAGTGCTTTTATAAACCATGGAAAAGGTGAATAGGTATGCCATTTTCTCTCAACTTGGGGAACAGGTCTGAATTCCTGAGGAGTACAGCAGCATGTGTGGGTGTAGGTGTGTGTCTATTGTATTGGATTAAAACGGCCATAACTTTCTGAGAAAATAAAACTCAAATCTGATATTGATAGACTCCATGAAATGTGTAGTCACTGTACATCAGAAGACAGTATGGATTAGCAAAAATATCAAAACATAAAATGCACAGTACAGTAGCAGTTGACACTTAAAAATATATAATAAATAAAATAATATAACTAGGAGGAAACTTGTCATCATGTGATCAGCTTATTCAGTCTGTAGATCAGGTGTGCAGATTACACTGGCATTAAAGGAATGAATTAGAGACTAGCAGCAGTATGAAAATGACTAATCCAGAACACTAATCTGTTACTCCTCAATTCATATCTTGTCTAGACATGTCTGGTATAAGTGAACACGTTAACATTCTAAAATGGCTGTGAAAACTTGACAAGGCCTATGCATTCTACACCTGTTGTATCAGTGAGTTCTTAGAGGCTCTTTTCTTTATTACAAACGTCTACAAAATGCCTGTCAACACTGGTACATGTCCTAGGGGTAAGATGGCAACACAGGGCAACCAAAGAAAGGAGAGGAAGTCAGGGGCTACAGGTGCAAACAACTGAAATGTTTATTTTAAGATATTTTCACAACACAGCATAACAAATGTGTCCTGGCTCCTGATTGGCCAGTGTGCAGTCAGCATGGCTAGACACATGTGGTAGCCAATCACATACCTACACAGTGTAGGTTGATTGGTACACTGAGGTAGAAATGCATTTTCAGCAGGAAGCATGTACTATGCTAAATAATTCTTACTTCAGGGCTTTTTCATGTTTTGTCATGTACAAGACTGCGCTGTTTTAAAACAGGTTTTAAATCAAACTAGGCTAGGGGCAAAGCAACATATTTGAAGAGCACTTGTTTAATGCTTGGTGGCCTGGCTGCAAAAAAAAAAAAAAAAACAGAACCTGAGGTATTGACTACAACCAATCCTGAATTGAAGAAAACCTTTAAAAGCTTCTTTAAGCTTCTTTAAGAACAAGACTAATAAAATGGGCAATAAAAGAAAAAAAAAAAACATGTTAACAAACTAAAAAGTTCAGAAACACATCCAGTATCAGTGAAAACACACTATCATGTTTAGTGCACTAATAGGAAGAAAGAATATAGCTAATATTAGCAGCTGTAGCGCTACTAATAGAGCTTCAGATGACTCAGTCCCTATGAACCGCCATGTTGACAGCCTACGATTCTGCAAAAATTACCAGGACCAGTGCTGAATCCAACCTATCAGAGTCCACAGAAATCGGCCACTACTTCGCAAAACTTGACAGACTGAATATATCTGATCCTTATAATATCCAATATTATATTTTTAATACAAGTTTATGAGAGCCTGGAGGGAAACAAAGGGACACAATCTTGTTTTGTGACAAACACTCAGCTCAGGAGTCTGCCGGCTAAAGATAGCGCTGTTGTCACTGGAAGGGTAAGTGTTCCAGTAGCATAATGTAGCATTAGCTCACATTACTGTTTGTCAGTTAGACTGAAATTGTTTACTGAGAGTTAAACACAAAATCCGTTGCTTATTAGTTCCCATTGCTCTGTTATGTGTGGATCCGGTAATGCTCAACTGTTAGCCTGTCTCCAACTGTTTTGACATCCTGGGGCACAAGAGCTAGCTATCTACAATCTTCACTTTTATGATGAAAACAGCCAGTGAAGAATTAAGTTATGGGACATATTGCCTGATTTATGTATTGTCTAGTGCTGTACGTCTATAGAAGTGAACAGCGTAGTATCCTGCTGGGGGGGTTACCTTTGTTGTGTGACATCAGCTACTGGATCTCTATAGAAGTATTGGGTCACTTTGTCGACATTCACATTACCAGCCAATCCAATTCAATTCCGAATCATTACTGATCAGATTTGACAGTTCACACTGATTCCTTTTCACGTGTGTGAGGGAAAGTTACAGAATGTGAGGCCATTCAGAATTAAACCAAGAGATACAGAACGTATGTCAGAACGTATGGTTTCTGCTGTAATAGTTCTTACTCATGTTGTATGGCAACACATCGAGATCTGTGGATCAGATTTCTTTGTCCAACCCTGAAAACAGTCAGATCTGAATCACGTCAGCAGAAAAAATCGGAAAGTCGTCACTTCAGCCTGGTAATCTGAACTTGTAGTTGTAGTGTGTAGCTTATAAAAATTTGGAATGGAAATAATGATTAGGTGTGTTTCTCACTATAGCAGTGTGTAGATCTTGTATCGCCCGGTGACATTCCTGTGCTGCACACAGATAGTGATTGTTTTTTTTTACTGAGACAGATAAAGGCTACAGCAACATTGCACTAGTATGGCAATTTGGCTGCAGGTTGGATTATGACTGAAAACACAGACACCAAAACAAAGTTTCAGAAGTGATGTTTATTGCTTAAAAACCCTGTTGTTTGACAGAATAAACATTTCTTACCCCACCCCCACCCTGCACCACTGCTGTATACACACAAATGCTCCCTCAGTTTAAATAAGTCTAAGTTACACAGTGCAGCTTTCAGAACTTTGACAGACTGCCAATTTGTAATGATGCATTGGATGAAAACACATGTCACATGTCAATGCAGCGATGGTTCCTGTTTGTCTTATCTTCCTTGCAAGTGTTCTTCAATTTGACTGCATAGAAATTAGTGCAAACTAACTGATAAACAGATAACCCAAGGCTAAGTTTTCAACAATCACAGGGGCAGTGGCTGCTGATGCTGCCGCTATGTGCAGGTGACAGGATTTTGTGCCTTTAGAAAACAGAGAGACAGGTCTATGAGGTAAAAGGTCAGCAAAAGGCCACTTCCATAAAAGATTCATTTAGCTGTAGGTGAAAGTAATGAGAACAAATTAAAGTCTTAAGTTCTAACCTTCATAGTTTTTTCTTCACAATGTTGCACCCTTGACAGCAATTCTAAACATTTCCTGCATAGTAAGCTGGCAGGTTTAACAATACTATCATTTGTCATTCGCATTTTAAACTGACTGACAGGCTATTCAGTCCATGCAGTCAAAGACACTTAAATTACTGCATGACTTTTGGGCACCTGTCAGCTAGGCAAACCTGTCACCTGGACCAGTTTGGTTTCAACTATGTATCTAAACTATGATCTGACAGTGCTAAGCTGCCCTGCCCAAAGGGCGGTGTCTGCTTAGTGCTGGGTGTGTAGCTTTAGCTGGTAGACCGTATCTAACCGCATGAAGATCTTTCCATACTCAGAATCACCATCTGACAGTGTGTCAGTCAAATATTTGGAGAAACAATAATTGTACTAAGAAACAGTGTAGGGCCACACGGTTGGTGTAGTGGTTAGCACTCTTGCCTTTGCAGCAAGAAGACCCGGGTTTGTCAATCAGTTGGAACAAGGGCCTTTCTGCACAGTTTGCATGTTCTCCCCGTGTGTGTGTGGTCTTCCTTGTTCAAAATAAAACCTTATATGCTTTTCTTTATAATTCCCAGCGAAAACACTGGTGTTTGTGTTTAAAAAAATTGTGCTGAATGTGGCAGCGAGAATGTGTTGAAATATTCTTTCTGCTGAAATTTATGTCAACAGAACAGTGTCAATCAACAAAAGGTGTGTGATGAAATGACAAACGGTGACATTAATTAGGTGAGCTGAAATTGTCGGAAGCACAGCCCAAGGCTGGGTAACATGGTCACTGATTATTAGTGGCTGAACAGCCCATGAATGGTATGCAGAGAACTACAGAAATCTGGGTTTGTGTCACTTTATTGTCATATGAAAAAAATTCCAATGGACTCTTTATCACTTTCACTGCTAAGAATGCATGGGTGTGTCAAACTAATGTATCTGGTCCTGCATGGTGTTTTTAAAGTCCATGTAAAGTAATATCTCTCTTCCGATTTTTTTTTCAGCCCATAGGAAAATGTAACACAAACCACTTTGCCAAATTTGAATGATTAAAGAAGTTTCTGTTTTTAAAAAAGGTTTCATGTCATGTAAAAACTCAACATTCTCTGCTTTGAGACACCGCGGGTGTGTCCACTGGAGGACGTGTCTCCTCTCCACCTAATGCATACCACTACAGTCACACACACAATCACACAGACTTTTTTATATCTTAGTGAGGACACATCATAGACATAATGTTTTCCCTACCCCTTTACCCTAATCTTAACCATCACAACTAGGTAGCTAACCCTAACCCTTACCCTAATCCTTACAAAACCTAATTTTAAGACCACTGGTCTACACAAAAAGGTTTGCTCAAAAGACATTTCGGGCAAACAAAAGTGAGTGAGCAGGTGCTGTTACTTACTAGTGACTTGTAACTATGGCTCCAGTCTGTAATCAAGCCATACTTTTAGACACGCCTAAACAATCCTGAACAGAAGAGTGGAGAGAAAGTATTTTTTTTGAGTAAAGTGTCTTTACTCAATAATTCTTTGCTGCACAGGTATCATTAAGTTCTTAGCCAGTGTTTTCTAATATAATATAATGGGTGAAGAGGAGAAACTGCGTTTGCTTGACTTAGTCTTTAATGTTTAGTTTATGAAGTTATTTACTCTGTTGATATTCTTAGTTTGGAATTGAGGTACAAAACTTTTTATTATTAAAATTTACACAGACAGACAGAACTTCACAACTTTTCAGACTGAAAGCTCTTGTCTGCATGAAATAAAGAATCGCAGCAAACAGTCATTCATTCTTAGGCCCTTTCTCCCAGGAAGTGATTTCAGGAAGTTATCTGTATGTGCTTTCAGCCCTTTAAAAGTAAAAGCATGAGTAGAGATCTACTGTACAGACAAAAGGCATTGAAGACATAACAATGAAGGAGGAGTTAGTAGGATAATTAACACCAAAATAAGATGCAAACATGCGGTGTGCAAGTGCAATAAGTCAGTGTTTGTTATTGAAAATTAAAGGTAGGGTCAGTGGGGTTTTGGGTTAAGTTGAACAAGTTGTACTCATTTAAAAGAGTCAAATGATTTCCTTTTTTTTAATCTCTCTATACTATATTTCTGTCTCAGATTTAGTTCTGTGACACTTTCTTTGACTCTTTGACTGAATATAGTTTTAAAATACAGCCACTTCAATGCTGATAAGTAGCAAAGGTCTTGAATCCTGTAGGTAGAGTGCGGTTTATGAGTTCAGGTCAATGATTTTCTACTATCAAACAATGTGTCGGAGGTGTGAAGGTGTCAAAGGGTGGAGTGATGACCTGCAATCATTATTTTTTTGTGACATGTTCAAATATGCATGAACGCAGCTGTGTGCTCAGGAGTCTGGTGTTAGTTGCTGCAGTTTATTCTCTATTGATTCTGTTCCTTCATGTTCACCATGTTTATATCAACATATTTATTTCACAAACTTCAACAGATTCACTCATGAAAAGCAATACCAAGCACACACACGCACACACACACACACGCACACACATAAAGCAACAATTTATGGAGGTGATGAGTATGTAATGACAGGGGTTGCTAGGCACAGCAGCAACAATAACAAGGTGATTACACATCAGCAATAGTGAATTGTGGGAAAATATTCTAGTCTGTCTGATAACAGGAAGCAGATTAAGGAGTAATATTCTCTTTACTGTTTCAGGATGAAGTATTTGTTCTATTTGTTTTGTGTCTGTTTTTGTGACACATATAACATAGGTAAAGTGCAAATATTGTCAATTAAAATTTTAAACCTATATGTTATTGAAGCACCAGGTTAAATCTATCTAA
This sequence comes from Brachirus orientalis, assembly GCA_016785285.1. Taxonomy (NCBI): domain Eukaryota; kingdom Metazoa; phylum Chordata; class Actinopteri; order Pleuronectiformes; family Soleidae; genus Brachirus; species Brachirus orientalis. The sequence continues at coordinate 2,011,949 of JAFBJR010000194.1, forward strand.
AGGAAGGGCAAGTTACAACAGGTTTTATATTATAACCGGGGTAAGTGAGTTCAGCTTCTGCAAAATCTCAGTTTATTTTGATAGCTGTGGCAATAGATTCTACTGATTTCTATTTAAACAAGTGATAGATGAGTTGGCTGAGAAAAGGGTATTATTTTACAATATGTTGTTCTGAGTCACTGTGAGGTGTGTAGTGCTGAGCCTCCAATGAATTGGGTGGGACACGTCTTAGGAATGTGCTCACTGCAGGCAGAGCAGACAGACCTGCACAGACAAGTGTCTTATGTTTGTGTGAGTGTCCAACACTATTACCTGTAAAGTAGGTCAAAAACGGAATAACTAATCCTCAGGTAATTTCAGTAACTCAGAAAAGAGAGAACAACTTACAAAAAAATGAAGATTACTGTGTCTGTGTTTGAAGTTTCTGTGCCACCTTCAGTTAAAACAACACTCTAATCCCGTTGTTTTCTGGTATTACTTATAACTTGGTTCTCATTCAATTAAACTACAGCATGTGTGGGCTGTGGGTGTGGTAAAAACAGAGGGTGCCCTTTCATGGTTTTTTAATAAGTACTTTAATGCCCGTCTGAAATATAGGACAACTCAGCACACCAGCAGCGATACATCACCTTCCATAATGCCACGCCATCCATCTTAACCTCACATTAATAACCAAGGTACACCAGGTAGTATAGGTCTATAATGAGACCTACATGAATAAAAATAATACAGTCCTTAATGTAGACCATTAATTATATATAAATAATTATATTTATATTTATATTTATTAATGAACCTAACAAAGAAACCCTGCAAAAATAAACGTAATCTTACATTCTTCTCTCTACTCCCATCATTTCAAAGGTTATGAAAAATTAATCTCATATTACAGTACTGCACAGGTTTTTTGGACCAAAAAGTTTGTATTACTTACTAGTTGGATTAATTAGATTTGCTGCCAGTTATCAAGAATTAGTGAAATGTCTCCTTATTTTTTGAACATGAAGGAAATGGCATTTACAATGCAAATAGTCTATTATGAAAGTGTGCTTGGATTTCCCGAATTGACCTAAACAGCAGTGTTGATGCTAACAGTGGTAGGTTGAAGCAAGTTAAGGCTTTGCTCAACTTATTTTGAACAAACTCCAAACTTTTTCACGCAGAATGACTGTCTACCCTGGATGGAAACACATAGTAATCACTTTAGATGCACTTTCTTTGCTTGCAATTTAATCTCCATCTTCAAGACGCACAAAGCAAGTTCTGGGTTGTTCAACTGTTCAGGCCGCTGCAAAAACAAGACGGCAGCAAGGCCCTTGCCAACAGTACACGACTTTTATTTTAAAGCAAGAACAACAGTTAATTTCAATTCAATTTAATTTGTCTAGTGCCAAATCACAATATACATTATCTCAAGGGATTGTACACAGTAAGGCAGAAACCCTTATAATAATATAGATAAAAGAGAAACCTAACAACTAACACAATGAGCAAGCACTAGGCATCAGTGGAGAGAAAAAAAAACTAAAGTTTAACAGGAAGAAATGTCTAACAGAACTAGAATGAAAAATGTGCGGTCACCTGCCTCGACCGGTTGGGGTGAAAGGAAAAGTAGGGCACAGATGCTAGTATTGCTACACACTAGTAAAAATGTTATTTTCATGTGGGTTTATTGGGTATCTTATCCAAATAATTTTGTATTTCCTTTATCTGAGTTTTGAAAAAATGCTTTAAAACTGCAAAAAAGTTGAACAGAAACCCAGTTATTATCATCAGTGTATAACAGGAAGCCTAATATTTGGCAAACCAACGATCTTAGTTTATATTAGACCATATTTAATTAAACTGAAAGTGACAAAGTCAGGAGAAAGTGGATGATGACCAATTAACAATAAACAAAAAACAACGTACAGTCACAGATACTGTATATGACCTCATGTAATAGCAGGGGTTTTCAAAATTCTCTCACTCACACTCACTTGGTTGCTAGGTTTTTATTTGGCCAGACAGCCTCCATGAACTTCCCTGTCTGACAAAGAGTGAGTCATCCAGTCAGACTGTTGTTTCTTCCCATGTTCCCATGTCTAAACACACTCACAGTGGGACAACGTGAAAGTGTGTGTGCACTGGTAATAAGGTGCTAAAGTCCAAAATTGTAAATAAATATCTCCTTATGCTTTCTGTGTTCTTGCATGGGTATCTTTGTGAGGACCAAACAACTTAAAATCCCAAGGGAGTTAGGACATTTTGGCAAAGTGAGAACATTTTGGTCACATTCTGTCCTTAAAAGGGTTTTTTGAGGGTTAAAATCTGATTTTAAGATTGGGCTTTGAAATGGGTTTCGGTTAGGGTTAGGCATTTAATTGTGATGGTTAAGGTTAGGGTAAGGGGCTATGGAATGCCTTATGTCTATGAGTGTCCTTAACATAACATGTGTATGTGTACCTCGTATTGCACATGTTGTGGGGACCTAAAGTCACAGTCACACTATGGGGACTTGTCTACCTTATGGGGACACAAATCAGTCATAATGTAAATTACTTCATTTTAAGGTGAAGACAAGTTTTAAAGTTACGCTGCGATTAGGGCTAAGGCACTAGTAATTATGGTTAAGATTAGAATAAGTCTCCATGAAATGAATTTAAGTCAATGCAATGTCCTCTTAAGTCATGGAAACATAGTGAGTGTGTGTGTATGCGTGTTACCTTGCCAACAAGAAGTTGACTTTGTAAAAGCATATTCGCAGTTCCACAATGCAGGTGCAGCTTTATCATGGAAGGTTGCCTTAAGGCTCTTTCACAGTAAAATAAGTGCATATAGACCTACAAAAAAGTTGATTAACACATTCACACTGCCAGTGGTTTTTCTGTTGGTGCAGAGAAGAAAGGAGGAACACAATGGAGCTTAGTGACAATGACACAATCAACTATTTTGCATTTTTTACAGTTTCATAAAAATGACGATCAAACTAAATGTAGCATCGTCCTGGCTGGTAAGAGTACGTTTTTGCTAGAAACATTAATGGCTGATAGCTGTGCTAACAGCTGGAAAATGAACATGCTTCTTTGGGTACAGTCATTTAACCAGTGCTGAGGGTGTTTCATTAGATACCCATTGTTGTTGTGATTTACTTTTTTATATAAACATTTATTGCACCACATTGTTTTCGTTTGGACTCCACACAATATTTCCATGCATGATTTGCAGCCTCTGTGTTTTCTGGGTGTGTGAATCTTGGTCCTGGATTAAAATCCAATCCACTCCCTCAAGATGAACACACCCACAGCCATACAGTATGAAGATGCTAAAACAAGCGTGATGGGGTGTGTTTGTGTGTCAAAAGGCTTCGGATTCTTTTTTTCCTTTTGTGCTTGTCCATTACTCTCAGTAAATATAATTTAGTTTGTTTATACTCATTCCTACATGCTGGGTCTTAGATCCCTTACATTTTTTCGGATTTTGCAGTAGTGCAACTCTGGTTAACAGTGTTCTTACTGACTTCTGCGGTGTGAGAGTGAAAATAAAAAAAACATAGGAAGAAGGCACGTCACTTAATGAATGGGGTGTACAGCATAGTGGAAAGAGGTGTGCTTCACAGACACTGGATTGATATAGTGAGCAAAGCTGGAGGGACTAAAACATGCAGAAACCTGATCCTCCTCCAGCACTGAGCTGCATGTACAGTACTGTCTCTGCTGGGTTTCAGTGACCGTTGTTGTATGTAAATGTGTATGAGTGTATGCAAGTATAATGACTACAGCTCCACAGCCATGTAGTTCAAAATTTTAGCCATTGCTCAGTGGTAGAGCAGGTTGTCTTTCAACCGGAAGGGTGGGTTTTGATCTCTGGCTCTCCGTTTACCCAATGTGTCCCTGCATGGGCAAGACACTCAACTTCAAATTGCTCCTGGCAGTTGTGAATGGGTCCGATAACTTTATATGATGATTCAAAAAAGTGCTGCATGTAGACGTGCTTTATGAATGTGTGTGTAAAAGGGGTGACTCCCTCAGTTCCAATTCCTCAAATGCATTCGATCAACTGTCACACTGTCCTGACTGACTGCGTTGATAATGTGTAGCCAGAGGTTACTGAATGCCTTAATATAAAACACGTTTATGATTATGAGTAAAAGAAATATCATTTTGTTTTCTTCAATTTTTTGGTCCACTTGTGGTTTGACCTGTTTCCAAGCACAGTATCAAAACTTAAATCCTTACTATTCTCTTTTTAAGAGAGAGTCAGTGTCATGATGTTCCACAATCTGTGGTGTATATTGACAGAAGAACTTCATTTAAATAAACTAAGTAAATTAACCCAGAGACATGGGAGGCTGGAGTTGTTCAACAGGTTTGAGTGTCTAGAGGCAGAGCTGTTAAAACAGAACCGAAAATTAACAATAAAGCACTGAAAACCAGAGATAAGAAACCACTTTATGCCTGGCAAATGGAATCAGAGGCCTTAGGGTGTGATACTGACAACTAATGTGTAACTCGGGCCTTTGATTCTATCTAAGACCAACCCGAGTTACAGAAACAAACAGTCTTCTTTTTGTGTTCAAACCCAAGCCCTCATGTAAGCTGATACACTGAGTTTGCTTGTCATGCACTTTTTGTTTTATATACTGCAGTGGCATAATATAATATACACCTTTATACATAATATTCACCCTTTTCAAAGAAAATACAAGGCGGCCAAATTAAGAAGTTAAGAGATATTTTATATTTTATATTACTGTATATATTTTATGTACACACCATTTTTTTTTTATTTTGAAGTTGAATTTGTGACATGTAATTCATAAAAGTGATTAATAGCAGTCATAACTATGCACAATGTGCAGTGGTGAAAGATTTATGTTTGTGCGCACATGTGTATTTATTCCTTGTTATGTAACACCAAAAATGCATGCAGGTGATGAAAAAGCCCTCAGTCTCTTCATCTGCATTTCACAGGCAAAACAGGAACAGGAAAACCCTGAACTGCAGCAACATACTGTAAATATGCATTTGTATCACTTTAGTGTCAATGTGAAAAAAAAAAGAACATTTCCCATTTTCAGATGTTGAGATTTGTAATTTGATTGGCACCAAGTCAGTCTCTGAAATTAGGATTTCACCTGCAACCAGGACAGCTCAATCTGTCCCTCACACTGATGTCCACTCACACGTGATGTACTTTATTGTCCATTTTCTTCTAATCTGGAACATAATTTACAAAACTGACATGAAGTGCTATTGAAATAAACCCCCAAAACTAGCAATTGAGACCATTAACTCCTCAGGAAAATGTCCACTGACATTTTAAATTATATGAGACGGAGTTATTTTTGCACCCAGGAGTGGTGCCCCCTGGTGGCAATTCAGTAAACTGTTTACTTCCTGGTTTGTCTCACCCTGTAAACTGGAAGACTATATCAGGACTTACAAAATGAACTTCTCAAGCACTGATTGATCCCAAATATTTCTGTGCAACAGTGAGATGAAAACCCATACCATACATGTTGGTATATGACACAAAGCTATCAGTACAAATAAAATGAGAAACTAATATAGATTTCTACCCTAACAGCCTTAGTGCACCTTGCATAGAGGTCTAATGATAACTCATAATAAAAGAGAAATAAAACATCACAACAGAAATCAGAGAAACATCACTATTAGGCCAAACCATTTCTTTAACTCCTACTCCTTAAACTGGGTTTATCTTCTATCTATGATATTGTAAAGGTTTCTCCCTTACTATGTACAGTGGCTTGTGATAATGTATCTTGCGCTTTGGAGCAATGTAAATAAAATTTAATCACTATGATCGACTGACTGTTCTGACACAGTCTGCTCACTGTGTTCATGTGAAATCACCAGTCAGTTGAGTTTCCTTGTGACTGAAGTTCAAACTATCCATACAAACAATGGCTGTCCTTATACAGTGGACCTGTGTGGAAACGTTTGGAGTGTTTCTTCATTTATTTATTCATTTTTCCTCCTATAATTTGTCACCCGTTTATATGGCAAACATTGGGTCTGAGTCAAATGCACATTGAACACAGCATACATTGTAAAGCTCCCACACCCAGTTTATACATGCTGCAGCAGTTCAGAGGAAAAGTCTTGCAGGAAGACCACACATACACATACCTTTAGATATAACTTCATTAACCAGTTAATTTAATTCATTTATTGGGTTTACAGTTGCAATTTATCAGGAATAACAATCACTCAGTCTATGGTCTTATATGACTTGATGAGTGTGCAAAATGGGTGTGAGAGCTGAAGCCTGTGTATTATTGTGGGCGTTGAAAGCGACATGAGAGCAAAGGCTGGGGAATATGCGAGGCAGCGGTTGAGGTGGTAACACTTTCGCTGGCTTTCCTTTTAAAGGCATTCTTTGGTGAGGTATTCATTCAAGGCCCAGAGACTGCTGCTGCGCAATTGCTTCCCTTTTGCTTTGCTTCAGTGAAGTGAAAAAAAAATCTACTGAATGAATAAGAAACAGAATGAGTTGTAGCCCCAGCATGGTTTACAGTTTTTTGTATGTTTCTGTATTAATTTATGCAAAGTTTTATCTTTTTATCAGTGTTGCAACAATTAAAGTCACGATGAGGCGAATGCTTTCCCTCGGAGAGAGATTTTTACAGGCGAGACAACAGCTTTGATTCACACTCCTCTGAGAAACAATGCACATGCAGGCCCAGTCTGATGCAGCTTTATTACACTTTGCCTGTATGCATTCATGAAAAAAGTCTCATCTCCTCATCTGTGGCCACATTCTTATTTACTATACTCACTTTCCTGAACCAATTGAAAACCTTCTCGCACACATCGCCTCGCACATGTGATAACATGTTCCTTAATATGGTCCTAGGGTCTGCATGCTTGAGTTGTTAATTTATGACAGCCATGACAGATGACATTTTCACACAGACAAGTACAGACAAAGTAAGGGTTAATTTGTGTGTCCACCCTTTTCATCGTGTTACATCACCACTGGTTTTTCCTCTGGAACCGTACAGTAGCTTCTCCGCTGGAGCTTACTCAGGCTTTATCCACGTTTATCAAACGCCTCAATCATATGATTGCTGTAGGAGCCTGGATGTGCAGATTTGATTTACTGCCATCATGCAGTAAACAAGGATATGCATTATACGTTTTTGTTTTAATAAAGCAGTGAGAGACACAGGTGTCTGCCTGTGTGCATGTGTGTGCAGGTGTGTGTGTTCTCAGTGGGACTTCAGTGCTTGCTCATCAGAAACCAGCACATAAATTTTCTCCAAATATCTGTTGGACAGCAGAGATTTGAGCTTTAGAGTAAAGTTCCACACCATAGTAGAAATTAAAGCCATGTGCATGTGAAGAATGAAAAGAATGATAAAGAATGCAGGCCTCACCTACACCAAAGGTGCAGAGGAAAGAAACAAGTAGTGCAGTGTTTGATTGTGGAACAACTGGGTGTGGTAAAATGTGTACAGAGGGAAAAAAGAAAAAGAAGAAAAAGAAAACAACAACCATTAAATCTGTGGTCTGTAATGTCACTGCATCACTGATTCACGTGCAATAGCGATTTCACCAAAACAAAACTAACTGAACAAAAATGAATTCTACTGTAAGTCTACCACACATTATTTTGTGTACCATGATGCTGGCAGCATTAAATTAATCTTTTCACTTGCTGTTGTAACAAGACTTTATTGAGGCACAACTCTGCCTGAGGCATTTGTTTAAATAACCTTCATATCATACAATGTTGTAGTTGTACCTGTCTTGAGTTTGACTAGAATACTACTGACTTTAAATGTTTGCTTCCAACAAGGCTGAGCAGAAATCCAGGATCTATTTTATATATTTGAAAAATATTTCCTGTTTTAGAAATGCATAAAACTTCCAAATGAATGTCACCAGTTTAGAAGGTACCGTCTTTTCTTTTCTTTTCTTTTCTTTTCTTTTCTTTTCTTTTCTTTTCTTTTCTTTTCTTTTCTTTTCTTTTCTTTTCTTTTCTTTCAGTTGTGACGGTGGTGTCGTCTAATGAGGTGTCACCTCATTAGACCTCATTTGTGGTATTTTGTCAACTATAGTGACCTCTGTCCAAAAGTAAAGTGCTGTTCTGCACACCCTTTCAGGAGTGAACATAATTTATGTTGGTTGTTATGTAGGTTGACTGCAGTCTGCTGCTCCTAGAAACACACCACACTAACAATCCAGTGTGTGAGCTGCAGTCCCCCAATTTTTCACACCTGCAGATGATGAGATATTATATTTTACGAGAAGACAGATGCAAACAGAGTCTGGAGAAACAGCCTTTGTAGGCTGCTGATGACAATGATGTTGTTACACTGTATATGCAAACTCCTATTATTTAATACCAGGCTGTTTTAAGAGCCAATAAATCAGCTCTCTGAGAATTACACAGTCAGAGCAATGCAAGAAAACATAGCGAATGAGTTCACCATGGTCTTGCCATACTAAACCTGAAAAGGCAGCAGCCATTGGCTACATATAAAAAATTTATGAAGCCTCCTGTTTACTCCCTGAAGCTAACCTGAATGCAACAATATATTGAATAGTCACTAGGGGGCGATTTGCATTAAACATTTTCCTGGAGTTGTCTCAATTGCTAGTTTTATATTTTAATTGCAAATTAAGATTTTGTAAATTATATTCCCATTTAGAGGAAAATAGATGATAATGTATGGCACACGTGAGTGGACACAGGTGTGATTGACAGCTGGTATCGTCCAGTAGGTGCCTGGTTGCCACTGACATGAAACTTCTGTTTTCAAAACCTGGTGCTGGCCAAATTGCAAATCTTGAGGCCTCAAACATCAGCTCAGATTCTTCAGGGGGACATCACGACCAGTTACATTTGACTGCTGCAGAAAATCTTTCTTCAACTGCACATTCACTTTAATAATTTATTTACAATAAGTTACACATATCCTATGCAAACATTACATTCACATTACATTCAGTACAAATATAGGGAGCATTTTGTGACATCCTTGCACTGCTGCAAAAGTTGCAGGGAAAAGCTCACAAACTGTGTGAGTTGGATGCTACAGACTGTCACACCCCTCCTGTGACCATTCTTCAACATGTGTATGAATTGAATAACTTGTCAGGGCAGTTACATGTTTGTAAAACATGTTGCAAGAGAAGGGAGAATAAAGTCTGTGTTTTAGATTTTACTTTAAGCGTTTCTAAAGAAGTCAAAGCTGAATTTTAAAACAGTCTATTGGGTTATGCATTCAAAAGTTCAGATTTTATTCTAAAACATTAGAATGAAATCCTTTATTTTGAAAGACAACAAGACTTAAATATATTATTCATTTATATTCATGCAAAATGCTCACGTAGCTGAATTTAAATAGCTGCTTACATTGTTGGATTATAATTATGCATCAGCAAACAGCGTTATGATCATGCAGACTGTTAAAGGTTGAAGCAGAGTTGAACTATTTTACATTAACAAGGTTAATCAGTTGTATGATCAAAGCCAATACTTGATTTAACGTAACTGATCTTGTACAGCTCTTTGCTTTTCTAATTAGCACATTATGTGTAGGGAGAATCAAACTTAAGCCTGTTTGATAAAGGTTTGCAAGTGCCTGTACTGATCATTAGTATAGATACTACTTTGCTTCTACTTTATTTGATAGGAAAATACATTTTTAACTTACTTTGCAATTTTTTTGACAGCAACACTCAGTTATCAAATTCAAATTTCTAGTGATCTATTAATTTAATTTAGGAATTAATTTAGGAACCATAGAGGACAGTACTAATAAAGTGATGTGATG